>JAWPHD010001849.1:0-291120 GCA_037043455.1 Cyrtodaria siliqua | reverse complement strand
ATGCGCATTTTTTATTATATTATGCACACTTTATATTACATTATGTGCCTTGTTTATTAAATTATGGATATCATTGCATACATTTATTCTTATCGGTTACTAAATCTACAAATATGAATGAATTCCGTCTGCTGACGTCTCGACCAATCAAATTCAGTGTTGTACTCCTTGCTGTAAAAAAAAAGCATCATACTATGACGTAATCACATGACAAATGGATTACTAATAAACAGTGGTCTGATACAGGATCACGGATTACATCCACTGACATGCAGGACTATATATAACTCCATTATCTTACCCAAGGCTTTATTTGGTGGTGAAGCCTGGACCAGTCTGACAAATTCAGATTTATTATCGTTAGAGAGAGCTCATCGCTTTTGCATAAAATTTAGTCAATCATTGCCTAAAAGAACTAGAACCGACGTAGCATTAGCTCTATTCAATTCAATGCCAATCGAGTACGAAATAGATAAGAAAAAGCTGCAACTTCTTGCCCAATTATGTCGTCTTAGTGTTCGTTGTGCAGCAAACGATATATTTCTTTTACGTCTCACCTCTTTTGGAATCAATGGACATCATCAAATCGGTTTTATTCCAGATATCATGGCGGTTCTTTTTAAATAAAACCTCACATATATAATAAATAAATACTTAAAAAATGGCAGTTTTCCAAATAAAAATAGTTGGAAAAACATTATAAACTCAAGAGTAAGATCTAGATGTACTAATCAATGGGATATTAGAACGACTGAAACATCATTTATTAGATTCAAATCGATCCAACCGACTTTTACAGTTTGTGTATTATGGCTTCTTAGTAAACAATATCCAAAAAAAATAGCACAGTTCAAATGTTGTATTTCAATAATAGCTCAACTGGCTCAAGAAGAGATGGAGCATCAGTGTGAACTATGTGACATACACTATTATCTTAAGGTAGACCATGTTCTCGGTAGCTGTGTGTTTTTAAATGGTATTAGAAGAAAGATTTGGAATAGCTTGGAAACAAATTTCGGTATTGATATTTATAGATATGTTGTACGTCTTAATCCAAAGGAAAAAGTCCATATATTACTCGGTGCATGCGATTTTAATCTGAAAAACATGTTGTATACTGCAAGTTCTTTGGAATACTTTACGCTGAACTCTGTTTACTTTGTTTATAATATGTGGACTTCCTATAGTTCGGCTTTATTGAATCATATTTAATCATCTCGTTTTTCTCACGGGCTTTTAAGCCTATCGGAAATACATCATAAAACATATGTTTAAATACAATCAAACACCGATCATTATATATGAAAAATGTATATTTTAATAAATATAACAATGATAGTTATTTAATATCCCACTATGTAACCTTTTTATTCGTTTCAACAAGGGACATTTATGTGGTATACTATTATTTCTAATTGAAATTCGATTCACTTTGTTGAAGTATTACAACATAGGTTTGCCGATAGTACCGGTAATTAATAACACATTTTGTAATCTTTTGTTTTTCGTTTCGACAAGGGACACATGTCGTTATGTTAATTACAACCTTTAATCACCACCATATAGTGTTTGTACTATTATTATTAATATCATTTTTATTTTATTTTTCATCTGCAATTTATGACTTAAATTCATCTTTGTTGTATGTGTCATATGTGATTTGTAAATATTCTGAATTTTGAATAGTTAAAGTACGGATTTATTTAAGTCACATGTATTGTATGTATGCCATTTATATGTTGATCTGTATATATTTTGACTACTTTGACTGTAATATATATGTATACTCTCCTATGCTTGGAGGAAATAAAGATCTACTACTACTCATTCATATTGTATAATTTCATATTTACGTGCAAAAAAAAAAGAGTTTGCATTCATATTGTATAATTGCCTTCTGGGTAGAGTTTGTTACAAGGATTTTGATTTGATTGTTATACAGGACATACGGGCCTATACGTTTACTATTAATTAAAGGTAACTTACCTAAGAGTGGTGCTCCACACTAGCCATAGTTCAGGATAACATCTGTGTAGGTCCGAACTGTATGGTTGGTTGTAGTTTTGTGAGAACGACCCGCGTGTGTATTTGCCCGATTTGACACGCCTGGCCGGTAATATCACGGAATGTTCTTGCTCATATCAGGCTGAGTATAGTAGGTCGTTGCATTAAAGTATTGTTGTTTGGTAAGACATTTGCCGTGGGCCAAGACGTTGTGTAAGGTATTGTCCTGCTCAACAACATGCATAGGTACCAGTACATCAGGATGATAAAAACATGCATAGGTACCAGTACATCAGGATGATAAAAAATTATGGCGCTTGTCCGGTTTCACTCAAACAAGCGAGAGTCAAACATCGGCGGAAAAATTCGCTCACGTAAAGCGAATTCCAACGGCGATCAAGGCCAAGCGTCTGATCTAAGTTCTATGAAAAGTTGGTCTTTTCCTCAATATTTATTACACAATGCACGCGCGTGACAAACATAGATAGATGCGAAATAAATATAGGAATTAATCCACTAGTTCACTGTAAAGTATATAATAAATGCATATATGACAATTACTCAAGAAGTGTACGCGCAAAATACACAATCACTTTTGCCTTATTCCCAAGAGTAGTCGCCCTGTAAATTTTCTTGAGGTGAACGATATTTTTATATATATATATATATATTTTAATTTTTTTTCTGTTTCCAAATCCGTTATGGGAATGTGGGGTATTTGCAGATTGTTTTATGGCGAAGAGGTATAAAATGGACTTCCAGGGAATCTAGGGAGGTATTTTGTACATTTTTTCCAGGTGGCACCGTGGCTTGGTCTGAAGAAACGCTTTCCTAGTGTGTGTGTGTGATTTTTTTGTTGCTGTTGTGTTAAACTAGGGGTGTATTCTGGGCTTAAAAATGCATTTCTAAAAGCGGGTTATGAATGGTGAGTACGGAGATTATCTGAAATAGCCCATCCCGGCCTAACAGAAATTCGTTTCCGTCTAATCCTCTGGTTATGCCCCGCCGCACCCTCCCAACATCCACGCACCCGCCCCGGATAATATACAACAAGCATATAAACATAAAACTTTGCATAGTGGCAAGTAGCTCAGTACCCAAGAGAGATAGTCCATAAATGCAATAACACTAGGTGGGACGTGGGTATAAGGGAACGTATTTTCTTATTTAGTTTTCCATTAACAAATATTCAGACTAATTCAATCTCCCAAAATGCACCACTGAGCTGGGGCGTAGCTGGCCGATATTAAGATGTAGCCACAATCAATTGAGGTCCGAAGATGCAAAGTTTCTAGGGGGTATTGGGACAAGGACTTCTAGAATATTTTCAAAAATATTATCAGGGATTGTATATATGAAAACCCTGATAACATTTATTTCCCCCGCCATGGGGGTAGGGCAGCAACGTGCTCACCCAACGAAATTCGATTTATTGTTCTATCTCCACTCTAGAAGAAACATTTTCGGAGTAATCCCTAATGTTGGTATTATACCAGTTCTGTCTGAAGTCCCTACCCCGGGGTCAACGTTGTTGGTCTAATTCGGCTTTTCCACGCAATATCCGTACCCACCTAAAGAAGGAAAATATAGGGGGTGGTGGTTGAGGGGAATTTAGGGGGTGTTTTCAAGAAAAAATTTCCAGGAGGGTGGTGGTATTTTTCGAGATTTTCAAAGGGCTGGGGTGTTATCAAAACATATTATTGTCATTTACTAACACCGATCTAGTCAATATGTCTAGGTTTGACCTAGCTGTATTCAACAGTTCGTATATTTTATATTATTAAAATCAATCCAATCCTGTTTAGGACTGAGAAGGGTGACAGTTTTGTTCTATTTATAAAACTGGAAATCCTCTATTGACGTAAAGCGTGTGTCTACCATGTTTCCTGGAGTATTGACCAGTCAAATGCGTTGATACAAAGTCTACTCAGAATGCAGTTATACAATATAAATGTAAACTCTTTATTGCGCATAACTATCGAATTATAGAATATGAACGAGCATTTATACAATATGCATATAGAGAAAACACACATATACATAAAATTATAGAATACAAATCATGATATAGAATACAAATGACAAATATACAATATAAATCGATTTGATATATAATTTAAATGATGATATAGAATATAAGTGAATACGTATAGAATAGAAATGACAAAGTATACAATATAAATATACCAGTTATGCAATATAAATAACAAAATATAAAATATGAATGAAGAAGTATAGAATATAGAATGAGAATGGGGGAATATACAATATAGATGAGCAATCAGTGAATATTGCTTCACTTACCATAGTCCCTAACAGTAGCATTTAATGTCGACATATTAATGGTGGTTTTATTATTGAAATGCAATCCAAGTTCTTGCATTAAATATTTAAAGCCGATTGACCAGATATTATTGAAAATTGTATAGTCATAGTTAAAAGGATTTTTTTTGATGTTATAAAATGTCACCATTCTATTCCAAAAACGTAATATCGAGAATCAGTGTCTATATGTGTCTATATAAACTTGGTAACCACCCTGTGTCGCCGACAATAGGTGGAACTCGAGAAAAACTATGAACTCCTAAGAAGTATCTTGAGGCACGATTTTGTACATTGACTATTGTTTGTGACCCAGTACAGAGGAGCTATAGTCAAGAATAGGTACTACTTCATTTTCAAACCAATAACCTATTTTGGAATGAATATTGAAAATAGTTTTTCTCTCTTACAGACGTGTTTGAAAGCTGTTGATAAGCCATCGGACGACTTGAAAAGAAACTGGACAAAATGGCTAATGGTAAGGAATTATATCACTGGAAAACATGATACTACCGGTAAAACATTTGTTCATGTGCATGTGCGTGTACAGTGAGCATCGGATAATAAGCTGCCAACCTATATCAAGTCTCATGTATGGGATATTTATCAAAGTAAATGTATTTAAATAAATTTGACAAGTCTTAAGCCAGTTTATAATTGTTAAGTTAATGGAAAAGTGTGAATTACATGCGGCTTGCATTATATAAAATACAACATTAAATAAGAATTTGATTTATTTCACTATCTATCATGTGCAGAGCAGAGAAAGGGCACGACACGACACATATTTGGCACAAGGTCCAAGAAGGACAAAGGGGACAATGAGATTAAAGCTAATGCTGACCCCGAGGAACCATTTCATTCAACGATGGTCAGTAGTGTTTTTTTATTTTAAAACATATCATAATATACTTTTAATAAAGTAATCAGTTGTTTTGGATTGCGTGGTATAATGTTGCATCACAAAAACATTTAGAAATATGTACTTAATTGAATGTCTAAACTTCTTTGACCAGAAACCTGGCTGAAGTCACGGATTAATAATCATTTTGACCGATTTCATTTATTGTTTACCTCACTGGCTATATAACTGGCACTTTGATCTTGTATAGTCTCCGGCAATAGACTGAAACCCAGATTCGAGAAATAGGCTATTTTTCCCTATCGAAAACACATTTTGTATAACATTCGAGCTCATCTGTGAAACAATTAAAACGCCAGGCGACTCTTGCGTTACTGTTTCCTAGTAACAGAACTATTGTGAATTTATCAAAATTGACGGCGCGATTTATTTGGTATTTGCCAAATGTTAGTGTCTTCATTCCAAAAAACAAAAGTACAATACGATAGAGGTGAGCTCCCATAAGCGGTAAGTTGACCATTAAACAACAACCATAAACTGGATACTCTACATTCTACCTTGTACGTCCCAACCGAAAAACGGCCAAACGCATACGACGAATATCTAAAAGCCCGCTTTTCGTCATTTGGTTAACAAGCGATATATTCAAGAAGGTCACGATAAAACAAATTTTGATAAATTAATAAATGTTTGCAAGTAATTCATTACTTGGTCCGAGTATTAACTTTCATACCCCATCCAACCCCTTCTCCAAAAAGCAAAACCGGGGTTGGCTGGGTATGAAATAAAACCTTAATTTCGGCTTAAAATGTTTGCATATTGTAAAATTAAAACATTTAATGGGTAATTGTAAACAGATTATCGCATTTTTTAGTAACAAAGGTTTTTAAACATGTTTTATTGCCGAAACATCCGTTATAAAATCCTTCTAATATAAGCTTTCCCATCGCTTAATGGAATTAAGGCGCGACCACGTACTGTACAACACCTTTGCTGCAGCCATTGTGTGTTTGCATTTTGTGTTTTCATCATTTAAATGGGTTGCTAACAATCCGCCTGGTAAGATCAATGTGATACTCTACCCGACATTATTTGTTATACTATGAAAAAGGGTAATTCTGTGTAAATCAATCAGATACAGGTTGTAAGAGTTGTCTCTCTTTGGTTAAGCTATATTTAACATATGTTGCTGAAGTGTGATTCATTTGTATAATTGTTTCTAATATATGAGTGTGCGGTATTTCTATGCGCATTGGCATCCCCAACGCCACATGTAAACAGAAACTGCGAAGAAAACCCATTTGTTGTTTCGCTCCACTTATTTCCATGTTGGGTTGTTTATTTTGTTTTCAATCTCCAATTGTAAAAATCTGCCAATATGTAAAACTGCAATTCGAAGTGATTTGCAGTGTAAACAAAGGTTTTAAATGAGAATGACAGAAATTGACTAGTATATATAAATGATCAAACTACACTATTGAGTATATAAGTATTACATATGTGAAGGTAAAATGTCGCTATATTTCCTAGACCACTGTAATTGAAACGTTAGGTATAAGGAAGTAAAACTGGTAAATACTTTAAAAGATTTTGTTTTATTCAGCAGACACCTGCGAGGACTAGATACTTCCAGACTGACGATAAGAGTAAGTATCAATAATGTACTTATAATACATGTTACTCACTCTTAATGTCGTGAGTAAATCAATTATTCTCTGATCTTCAAGCATGTAAAAACAACAAAAACAATCTTAGGTAATAGGCATATGTATTCAGGCAGATAATAAACACGGACTTTCAACAGGAACATCGTTTTGGTCTGATCCAAGTCCAGTCGTGAGAAGAGAAAGGTCCTCCAGGTACAGGAAGCAGTGATGGAAGGAATACTTCTGAAAAAGACTAACGAATTTCTTTAAAACAAAATTAAGAAAAAGTATTGCACAACTAGGAGATATGCATACAATGAGGTAGATAAACTTAAAAAGGATAAAACTAGTTATCGATAGTAACGAAAAATATAAATAACTTATATAGCATACATATGTACAAATATATATAACAACATAGTGAAGGGTGGGTGGGAGAGCACACACAAGTACTCTGCCTGAATACAAACCCTTAAGTGACCAGAACAATATATCCAACAAACGCGCCACAACGGAATACTCGATTAGCACGAGAAAACTAACCGAGCACAAACTCGAATAACGACACTATGAATTACATGCTGTACCGATACGAGAATAATTTCAAGTATTATAATTTTTTTTTTTTTTTTTTTTCAGCTTCTAAAAATAGAAGCCCATTTATTCTCCCCGTCTAATGGTGAGCAGAGGGTCGGGAAGGACCATCCCTCTGTACACCTTACAGCAATTTAATATTATGTTTTCAATGTACTAGTAAAATAATATAATATATATATATAGCTGTATCCTTAACGTATATGTACACATACACAAATCTTTCACACTGAACACTCAACAGATTATGAGATATATTTCATGCATTTAGAAATATAAATAAATTTATTGATAGTTGCTCTACAAAATATGATTATCTGCTGGCAAGTGTATAGTATTGTGTTATTAATAAATATAATTTCAGTATAATTAAGCTATGGGGAGATGTTATTGAGAAAGAAAAAAAGCGGGGAGGGGTGGGGGCATCTCAGCATGAGGTTTTTAACTAATATATATTTATTTAAAAAAGAAAAAAAGGTTGCTAGGTTTTCATGTTAAGAAGTTATGAAAGTTTTCCCATGTTTTTAAGAAACAGTCATATTTATTTTCTGTAATTGCTATTTCTTCATCTGTTTTATAAAAAAGTTGTAGTCTATTTTTCAGTGTAGTGAGGCTAGGTTTATTTTTTGAGCATCGACAATAGTATAAGTAGTACTTTGTTTCCAACAATATACGCTGATTTAGAACACTTGTGTTTTCATCATATATTACAAAGATAAATGACCTCTTTTCAAAATCTATTTCCACCTTATTTTGTTTTAACCAGTCCTTAAGGTTTGTCAGTATATTTTGTGAAAGCTGGCATTCCCACAGTAAATGTGTAATTGTTTCACTGACTGATGAACAGAAAGAACAAAGTGGACTCTCTATTAATTTTATTTTATAGAGAAACTTGTTTGTTGCTAAAATATTGTGATTTATTCTTATCTGGAACCATTGTAAAGTGGTATCCTTTGTTATTGTGAAAGGCCATGTATAAATTTGACTCCAGGTATCTTCGCTGAAGTTATACATTCTAGTCCATGTGATTTTACCACTAGGACATTCATTATTTTGATTTAATATTTGATACATGTCTTAAACTCCTTTTTTATTTCTTAAATATACTTTTAGTGGAGTTGGTAGCACAGGAGTTTCCAACTTCGTTGTTCTTTTAGTATCTATTATTTCTTTCTCCATTTTTTTGATAGCTACCACTAACCCATTATATTGTAAAAAATTTAAATTTATTCCATATATTTTTTTTAATTCATCATATAAATATATTTTTCCATCCTTTCCCATTAAATCATTTATTATTCGTAAGCCCTTATTATACCATGATTTTTATAAAAAATGCACTTGTGCCTATACATATACTTTTATTATAAAATATTGGGCTGGCTAGATAATAGTCCTCATTGGCTGGTTGATACTTTGATACAAAGTGTATGTGTGCCTTAAGAACATCTTGCCAAAAAACGTTTTTTATACTTCCCAATTTCTTATTTATATACAAAATACCGCAGTTAAACAGTTTATCTATATCTATATATGACTTTAGGATATTTTCATATTTGAATTGGTCTGTTACTATTCTTCTAATCCATGTTGTTTTTAAAGCTGTTATAAAGGCATTTATATTTATCATTTTCAATCCTCCTTCACAGTATTTTTTACATATAATGGCACTTTTTATTCTTGCCTTACCATGCCAAAGAAAATTAAACAGTATATCATTGATTTCTTTAACAATGTTTTCACATGGGTTTGGTAAGGATAAAAACAGATGGTTAAATGATGGAATGAGAAGTGATTTTATTACTGTTATTCTGCCTAAAGGAGTAAGATACCTTTTTTGCCAAGATTTAATCTTACTTTTTAGTTGATTTATTTTTTCAGTGAAATTTATATTTATCATTTTTGTAAGGTCTGTGTCAAAAAATAGTCCAAGTAACTTAAATCTGTTTTTGCCCCAGTTCAATTTCCATTTTGTTTTGATCGATTCAGAACTGTACTTTTTTATACCTAGCCAGACAACTTGAGTTTTTTCAAAGTTTGCCTTTAGTCCAGAAACTTTGGCAAATTTATCTAGCTCATTTAAAGTTTCGTTTAATGAAATATCTGACCCATCTAAATAAGTTGTAGTATCGTCAGCAAATTGTGATAATTTGTACTCTGTGTTATTAATGCTTATACCTTTATTTTTTTTATTGCCTCTGATCTTTATTGCCAATATTTCTGCACATAAAATAAAAATATATGGAGATGGGGGATCGCCCTGTCTACATCCGCGTTCAATACCGAAAAACGATGACAAATTACCCCCTTGATTTACAGATAGTTGGGCATTTTTGTAAAAGAGAGATATCCATGATCTAATACATGGACCAAAATTGAAATATTTAGGAACATGTTGGATAAATGACCATGATAACGAGTCAAACGCCTTTCAAAGTCTACTAAGAGAAGCAGTCCAGAGAGATTATTTTCCTCTAAATAATGCATAATGTCATATGTTAATCTTGAATTTTCACCAATATACCTGCCAGCTATAAAACCTTTTTTGTCTCTGTTAATGAGTTTTTGTAAAACTGGTTTAATCCTATTTGCCACTGATGCAGAAGCCATTTTGTAAACAGTTTTTAAAAGTGAGATTGGTCTATAATTCTTCAGGTATTGCCTTGACTTATTTTCTTTAGGTAATAATGTTATAATTCCTTGACGCTGAGTAATGAATAATTCTCCTATAGCGTAACTATAGTTAATTGCTCTCAAAATGAAGTGACCTAATTGTTTCCAAAATACTTTATAAAACTCGCAAGGTATCCCAGTAAAAACGAAAAAGATAATTCTGGTATGTTTAGTAGTCCTTCTAATCTGTTAGACTCCTCTTCATTCAATTTTGGAATATTTAAATGCTTTAAATCTTCCTTAAGGTTAATATCTTCCAAGGTATTTTCTCTACTACTATATAATGTTTTATAAAATGATTCTGTCTCTTTTAGAATTTCATATTGGTCCGTTATTATTGATCCATCATCTTTTTCCAGTTTTGGTATTATCTTACTTAGGTAATTATGTGATTCTAAAGCACAAAAATATTGCGTGGGCTTTTCACCTTCTTGTATGTTTGTAGCCCGTGACCTTATGACTGATCCTTTAACCTTGTTTTTTCTTATTTAGATCAGTTCAGACTTTAAAATTTCAAGCTCTTCAATTTTTTCTGTTGTAAGTTTCTGTTCAATATTTGCTATATTCTGTGTTAGAGTTTTCTCCCTTTCATCAGTTGTCTTTTTAACATAACATGAATAAGAGATGGATTTCCCCCGAAGTTCCATTAACAATGTTTCGAGAAACAGTTGATCATTAATAGTAAATTGTATTTCACTGTTTGGTATATCTTCTAAAGTATCATTATTGTATATAGGTAAGGCATATTGCAATTTGACCTCTTTTATTTTATCATTAATTGCCTGAAGATAATTAATGTCTTTAAGTAGTGAGTTGTTATGCTTCCAAAGAGGTTTACCTTTTTTAAATTCATTAAAACAAATACTTAATATAATTGCTGAGAGATCAGATCTGTAGCTATTATCAATAATGCATTGTTTGACAGATGAAAGAAAATTTTCTGTTATCAGGAAAAATCTAATCGAGCCTGCTGCAATGGTTTTCTTTTTCTCCAAGTATATCTTTTAAGATCTGGATTATTTTCTCTGAAAGGATCTATCAAATATTTATCTTGCATTATTTCTATTACCTTATCTCTGGCTTTTTTGTTATTTACAAATTTATAGTTATAATAATCTAATTCCGGATCTAATACAAGATTAAAATCTCCGCACCATATGCAGTTTTCATTATTCATTTCATCAATATCAGAAGATATATTATTATAGAAAGAGGGGTTATCGGTATTTGGTCCATATATCGATATCAGTGTGAATCTATTATTTTCAACTGTTATATCTAACATTATATAATTACCATTTTCATCTGCTTTTGTCTTGTGGACTTTGTATTCAAAATTATTATTAAATAAAATCGCAACTCCTCTTGCATTTGACTTATATGAACTAAAATAACAATCATTACCCCACCTAGTTCTGACAAACTTTTCATCATTTCCAGGACTGAAATGTGTGTCTTGAAGACAATAAATATGACAATCTTTACTTTTAAGGTAATGAAACAAATCTGTACGTTTTGGTAGCTGACCTATTCCTTGACAGTTTAAAGATAATATTTTAATATCACTCATAATTAACAGTGTAGGTATAGTTCACTATGGGATTTTCCTTATAACCACCCAGCTGACCTAAAACCTCATGCCAAAGATGGTGAAAAGCGGGGAGTGAAAAAAATGAGTTTACAATGCAACATTGCATATTAAAATAAAGAAACTCAAAAAGTACTTGTACCATAATTCTACTGTTTTTTTTTGTTTTTTTTTTAAAGTTTTTGAATTATTTTTTTACAATGTTTTAATTTCATTTAAAGGGACACTGTCCGTAACTTTTAGCTTATAAAACACACAATAATTATGTTCGCAAACATTACACACTAAACATTATTGAATATTTACTAATTAAAAGCAAGATTGTTTAACGGAATTCAATCGCGGTACAAAAAAAGTAAATCCGCTTTGTGCGTTTGAACTCGCAGCCCAAACTAAAATTACACACACCGTAATAATAGTGTGTGTCGACGCTCCCAATTGAGCTAAGCGGGCTTTACATATTTCGCAATACATACTGTGGTCAAAACCTAATGCGCTAATGGAAGTCACGTGATCGCAGAAAAGGTAAATATTGTGGGTCCCACTTTATTTACATATAATAATTAAAACTTTTTTTTTGCAAACTCACGAATGTATTCCTACATACTTCTTAGGGTCTATCCTCATGTTTTCATGTATACATTTCCCTAAATAAAAGTCAGCCAGTTATTTGGTTATGCTCAATATCTGCTTACTTACGGACAGTGTCCCTTTAAGCTATATTCAGCTAGCTTAAGTCATCGCCTGTAATGTATCATACATAAATATACATGTGGCTAGCTTGCAAACATTATTATGTTTATTAGATGATTTTTGACATAAAGAAATAATTCCATGGAATAAATGTCTTGCCTGTATCACCAAAAAATATCATGAAATTGACTCGTTGACCTGTTTTTTGCAAGAAGGCAAGAAATTAATTGTTTAATAATATCAATTGTCTGTATTTATCTGCTGAAATAACTGCTTGAATGTTTAAGCACTCAGAAGCAACAATTAAACAAATATAATTAGTAATAATATGCTACGATAAAATTGTAAAATGTCTCACCAAACCTTTTTTTATATATAAATCCTCTTTTATGTACTGTTCAAGCCATGTTGCAGTAACTATACCCAATATTATCCAATAACTGATGAAATATAATATATTATATTATTAGTAAGTGTTTTTATTAAACTGTTGTCCATGTAGGTGCTAGCATATTGAATAGTGTCCGACACTTATCAGCGCCATTGCTAAAACGCACAGTCTTCATGCATATGGAATATTAACTCTAGACTTTATCACAAAGATTATTACAATAATAAATCAACGGCAATGTACACATTGGCAACGATCACTGTCCTTAAAATAAGTTTAGACTAAAACTGTATACGATCACTGTCCTTAAAATAAGTTTAGACTAAAACTGTATGTAATTGTTGTCTATGATTTAGTAATCACACTGTCAATGTCATCATAAAGATCGAACTTGTACCGCTTCTCTGTCTTCGTCTTCCCATATACTGCGCCGTTGAAGTACCATGCTGATTCCATCTTTGGGTGTTCGTTCAGCCTAGTGATGAGGGTGGAGTTCAACCTGGTAACGTCATCTACAAGGCGGGTGCCTGCAGACTTCATGCCCGATCTTACTTGCATCAGTTTCGCCTTTTCACTGTTGTTTTTTAATTTCAACAGTATTGGACGTGGAACACCAGACTTCCCTGGAATACGGTGTATGGCAATAATGTTGTCCGTGTTTAACGTGACCTTCTGCTTTGTAAACAGACCACAGATTTCCTTTGTGAGGGAGGATTCTGTTTCTCCTGGCTTCTCATTTATGTTCATTACTTTAAAGTTATTCTTCCTAGAGTACTGCTCGTTGTAATTGGCCTTTCCTAACCCTTGCTTAGCCATTGATTCAGTCTCACCACTCTTTTCCTGCAGTACTTTTATTTTAGTTTTTAGCAGATTGTTCTCCTCTTTCCAACACTCTACATCTTTATTTAACATTTTTGTCTTTTCAGTAATCTGCATGTCAATTGTAGCCTCTATGTTTTTGTTGATTTCTATCATTATACCTTCAACAGTAGATTTGATGAAAGTTTCCATGTCACTTTTTGTCATCATTGAATCTGTTTTTTGCATCAGTGTGTTGATACTGTCTCTAAGCAGTTTCATATCTGTGCTTAATTACTCCACCTGTTGATTTAGTAGCATAAGTTCCTCTCCACTCGATTCTGCCACCTCAGTGAATAGTCGTTTAGGTTTGCCAGGTGTTGAATGGCCTGAGGTGGATGTACCCAATTTTCTCTGTACAGGTTTCTGTTCACCCTTTTGTTCGGTTGGCTTACTCATGATTGTAACTGTAAATCCGATCACAGATTCTAATCCTTAATTATCCTCAATTATCTGAATTGTGTATATCACAAAAGGGGGTAGTCTCACACCACTTTATGACCAGGTGAAATAGGTGAAATATCCACTTTTACTTTTTTTTTTTGAGAAAAAATTCAGCTGTCCAAATTGTTTTTTTGTAAAAATCTCTTCAAATATCCATTTTTATCCCTAGTTTTTTTCACAGAATGGTTATCTTATGTTTACATTTCTTTTTGTGTAATCCAAAACGTACTATAGTCACTATTTTATCAGTAGTGTTACAAATACTGGAGAGCTGATTTTAACCACTCATCTCAACTCTGTTTGACCTTGTTGCAGTTGGGTTGATGAGCGTATTGATCAATGAAATGAAAGTCCGATTGGGATTTAAAAACAAGTCATGTATTTCCGTCAAAATAATGCCTGTCTTAAAGGGAGTACATCAGGATTTTTCTAGAAATATCTTAAATTATAAAAATGTTCCAATTCATGATAAAACACTTATATCCATCAAAATATGATGTTCGAACCATATTGTTAAGGTTTAAACTTCGAATACACCATATAGCTAGGACTGAATCGGGCATAAAATGCTGAAATTAACCCTGGTGCGTAACCTAGGATAGCACGTATTACTGTACAGGATGAATTTCCTTGTAACTAAGGGGTCATTTTTAGGATCATTCATTTATGTTTAGGCGCTTTAAAACAGAAAATATCATCATTTGTCAATTTTAAGTCGGACCCCTAGACCCCTTTGAAAAGCCTGATGTACTCCCTTTAAGCGACAACTTATGTTGATGTTGCTATATATCAGCATTTTAATTCTAAGCTAACTATGAAACACGTTTTTTTTTTTATTTGTGTAGTGGTACTATTGCGAGTCCTTTATCGAATACTGCTACTGATATGTTTGGTTTCCTAGTACGTATGTTTTTACAACTACGTACTAATACTACCTAAGTTGTTTGCTTTTACTGCTATTTCCCTATTGTTACTATAACTACTGATTGGGAAACAACCTAGGCATCTGCACTTTCACATGATACTGTTAACGTTCATTGGTCTAGGACAAACCATATGTGCGTTGTAGCTACGCTTTGGTTGCTGCTACTATAGATACGGCTATTCATCGCAACTGATACCGCTTATGTTGCAAATTATTCTGCTTCTTTAATAAATAACTCGATTAATCATGCTTTCCGATGTCATCAATAGTCCGTGGGGCGACAGAGTTACAATACATGATTACTGAGTTGCTGCGGCTACTGCTTTTATTTATAAATATTTCTTATACTGCTGTTCCGCTGTTATGTCTACTGACATTGCTACTACACCTACGTATACTTCTGCTGCTGCTTCCTTTACTGCTGATGCCGATATTACTTCTTAAACCTATTCTTCGATTGATACCTCTAGCTACTTCTGCTACTACACCTACTGCAAAAATTACTACTAACATCACTACAGCAGTTTCTTAAAGGTGTATTGCTCTGTCAATGCTACTGTTAGGTTTCATTACGCTAGTTTATATTGTTTGTATATTGTTTTACGTCATTTTCAACACATATAAGATTATATATGACGGTCGATTTTTTTTGCGGAGTAGGCAGACCACTCACCTTTCCTAGGTAGAACAAGTATTGTACACCTCCCGCCATCCGTAAGAATCGACACTTCCTCACTTACAAATCGAGCGGCCAGTGGGATTCGAACCCGCAACGGTGAAAGGCGAGTAGGTTTACAGCGCAACGTCGATAACACCTCGACCACGGAGACTTCTTTTAGTTTATATCCTGTTAATGTACTTAAATGTCTTCATAAATCGTTCCACACTAAGTTAGGTGTGTTGTTTGCCTCTATGTCTCACTAAAGAAAAGAATATCGCCATCATGCCAAGAGTTTATTATAATAAAAATTAACACATAATCAGTAACATCTCGTTAGACAATACTGTTTATATATTTGTATGTAAATGCAAGCGTTAGCGGTAAAATTCCACAGTTGTTGATAGCATTGCATTTTTATTATAATCTACAGTGCATTATGGTCAAACGCATTCTACATCAAAACATGTATTTCCGGGCCTCATGCATCTTCAAAATGATTTTTTCTCATGCAAAGCAAGCTAACTATGGTTATGTTTGTATAAGATTTATTTTTAGGGATAGAGCGCACTTGCTAATTTTTTCAAGTAATACAAGAAACCGACTAGGTCTCAGTCTAAAATGTTTTTTTGCTGAACATATTTATCTAACTTAGTCAAATAGATGGATATAATAAATACTGAAAAGTAGATCCCTTGGAAGCAACAAACACAAACAACAGATAAAAGTAGCAGACTCAGGTTTATTGAGTCAGTCTGTTCACCAGAACAGGCGGAATGTCTTTATTTAATCTTGGTTCTATTCTTGCTTCAGCAAATTATAGTATCTCTTCTTAATAGCATTGCATATTTGATGCTGTCATAATGTAGACAACATATTTATGTATGAGCTCTATATTTCATGTATGATAATGTTTTTTCATATTGAACACTGTACATGTATACATCATTTCCAGAGTGTAACCGTCTCACCTTCTTCAAACAGCCTCCAATGTTTCTGTTTTCCAGTTATGCCTCTCGTGTTTTTCTTTTATTTACTATTGTGTTTGAACATATTGGTCTTAGGCGTGATCGTTGCGGGGTCTGTGCTGCGTGCCGGTATTGAGTATTCCGAGGCCTTGTGTTATCGTTTGCTAAGTTTGGCGATACTGCGCGTTTTCTTATCTGTAAATTCAATAACATAGCTAAAGAAAAGAATATCGCCATCATGCCAACTTATCGATGCAATTGTTTGTTTCCCGTTTCACTACACTTCATTATAATGGTTTATTTATACGACTCCTGTTTTCCTCTACTTTCAGTATTGTTAAATATTTATTCCATAAGCACATGCTCTGTAATTTTGCATCCTCATGAACGTGTAATAATGTTCCCATCTGCTTTTCAATTCGGCGTTATTCCCGAATATATATGTATATATATATATATATATATATATATATATATATAAATATATACTTGTTATCTGTTCAGTCCTGTATTACTTGGTTTATATTCCTTCTTTGCAAGCAGGTGATATTCACCCTAATCCAGGTCCTGACATGATAAATTATTCATCCAGTCTAAAGTCTAATAATAAAAATACAATCTTCCTCTCTGACTTTAAAAAAGCCATAGGTTTAATGTTTTGCGTTCGTTAAAGTTTTATGGTCCTCTATCAAGTTTGTTCAAATGGTGACCATGGGGTCATATTTGTCCCCGTCCCAGGCGTCATAGTTTTACATAGGAAAAGGAAAAAATCTTCTCTGATACTACAAGAACCAGAGGTTTAATATTTTGCATTTACTATAAGCTTATGGTCCTTAACCAATTTTGTTTAAATGGTGACCCTGAGGTCACATTTGGCCCCGTCCCATGGGTTACATGTTTTACATAGACTTGTATAGGGAACATTAAAAAAAAATCTTATTCTCGGAACTGCAAGAACCAGTTTTAATATTTTGCATTTGCTATAAGCTACCAGGTTTGTTTAAATGGTGACCCTGGGGTCAACCCGAGCTCACAGTTTTAAATAGATTTATATAGTAAAATAAATTAAAAATCTTTACTCTGAAATCCTTTACCATGTTTATTAAATGGTGACCCTGGGATCACATTTGGCCCTGCCCCAGGGGTCACATGTTTTACATAGACTTGTATAGGGAAAAACTTAAAAAAGCTTCTTCTCTGAGACCACACAGCTCTCATATATTACATGTAGCCCTGGGGTAACATTTAGCCCTGCCCCAGGGGTTACACTCTAGCACCCTCATTTTGTATTTGATCTTTACCAAACTTTATCAGTGTATTTATATCAATGTTGTTAACACAACAGAGGCCACATTTCTTGAACAATCTTAACCAAACTTGCACAGATTGTATATGACCATAAGATTTCGTAGCAGTTTGATAATGGGTCAGTACTCTTGTGATCGATTTAGGGCCATCTTGGCCCTCTTGTTTATTAAATATGCAATATTTTGTATTGGAAACTTGGGTCAAACTCATGGTTTCCGCTCAATAACTTTTGTTTGGAATAAGGCATTGCGATGGAACTTGTAGGGTAGGTAGATTATATGGAAAGGAAGGTTGGGGTTACATTTGAGGCCACTTAGGTCAAGGTCAATGTCACTGTTACTAAAGAAGTAAAATGGTTTCCGCCTAATAACTTTTGTTCGGAATGAGGAATTGTGACTAAACTTTCTGTAGAACGGAAGGTTGGGATTGCAATTGGGGTCACTAGGATCAATGTTAAGATTAATGTTACTAAAAATAGAAAAATGATTTCTGCTCGTTAGGAGAGAGATTTATGCAATGAAACTAGCAAGGTATGTAACTTTTATGGAAAGGAGAGTTGGGATTGCATTTGGGGCCACTGGGATCAAGGTCACTGTTACTAAAAATAGAAAAATTGTTTCAGCTCAGAAACATTTGTTAGGAGTGATTTGTTGTGACGAAACTTGTTGGGTAGGTAGCTTATATGAAATGGAAGGTTGTTATTGCATTTGTGTCTACTGGAATCAAGGTTAAAATGTTACTAAAAATAGAAAAATGGCTTCGTCTAAATAACTTCTTTTAGGAATGAGGTACTGCGGCAGAACTTGCTGGGTTGGTAGCTTATATGGAAAAAAAGGTTGGTATTGCGTTGAGGCCACTGGGTTCAAAATAGTTCCTGCTCAGTAACTTTTGTTATGAATAAGGTGTCGCAATTTATGTTGAACCCGTTTGCGGATCTCGACTTAGCAATCAAAATATCGTCCAGGTGTATTTGTGTCAGTTTGTCCGTCCGTTCGTTCGTCCGTTAGTCTGTTCGTCCATGCGTCCGATTTTCATTGTCTTAATATGTTCTTCGTTACATGCAGGATTTTCTCCACCAAAGAACTCCACCAAAATGTTCATTATAAAGATCCAACATCACACCCATTTTGGGTCGCTGTAACCTACTTTCGACGAAATATAGGTCATGTCCAGTCTCCGCTACGACAAGCGAATCTTGCTTGTTTGTCGCAGGATTTTCACCAAACTTCCCCAGAATGTTTCTTATCTGCATTTAACATCATGTGCAAAATTTCGGGTCGTTTTATCTACTTTCGACGAAATATATATCACGTCAGGTCTATGCTGCGACATGCGTATCTTTCTTCTTTCTTGCAGGATTTTCTCTAAACTTTACCAGAATGTTCCTTATATGCATCTTACATCATGTGCAACATTTTGGGTTGCTGTGACCTACTTTCTACAAAATTCAGATCATCTCCGGTCTCCCCTACGACACGCGTATCTTGCTTCTTTCTAGCAGGATTTTTACCACTTCACCAGAATGTTCCTTATAAAAGAAATATGCATCTAACATCATGTGCAGAATTTCAGATCGATGTGAGATACTTTCGATGAAATATGGGTCCCGTCCGCTCTCCGCTTCGACATGCGTATCTTGCTTCTTTCTCGTAGAATGTTCATCAAATTTCATCAGAATGTTCCTTATATGCATCTAACACCATATGCAGAATTTCTGGTCGCTGTGACCTACTTTTCGCAAAATAAACACTGAATGATTATTGGTAGCGACAGTACGTTTTTTATTAGGCTATAAGATGACTGTTTGGTTAGTGCAATGGTAGATTTAGTGTATCCGCCTTACATTATTTAAATTTCAAAATGAAGTATGCATTTGATTTATTTCTGTGCAGAGCGGAAAGAAGTAACAAAAAACATATTTGTCACCAATTCAATGAAGGACAATGAGGAAATTGAGAAAGAAGATAGTCCTGACCCCGAGGAACCTCCTGATTCAATGATGGTCAGTACTGATTTTTGTATTTAAAATTATAATATAAATTACCTTTAATAAAAGAATCATGTGTTTTGCATTGCATTATCTAACGATGCATCACAAAATCATAAAGGAACATGTTTTAGCTGACATGTATAAACTTGACCGGCTCCATGCATTGTTGACCTCCATGTCTATACATGTATAACAGCCCTTGATCTTGTAGAGGATCTGGTAACTGACTGAAACCAAGATTCGAGAAATAGGCTATTTTATATCGTGGTAGAACTGTCTGGAATAGTGCACTGACAATTTTGACGTCATTTAAGATGTCATTCATCCATTATCGGATTTGAATACAACTTCCACAAAAAGGATCTAGTTATGCATGAACATAATATGACGTCATGACGTCGGGAGAACTGACCATTGTGATGTCATGACTTCATCCATTATGACTTCAAATGACGTCAAGTAAACTATTTTGTAATCACTTTATCTCCTGCATTGATGACATAATCTTGAGAAAATATATCAAATATTGAGCTCTTGACCTAAATATGCATTAACATCATACGGGATTCAAGACGACATCAAAGATGGCCGCCAGTGACGTTATTAAAGAAATCGTGTTATCACTATATTTTCTGCATTTATGATCGGATTTGACCAAAACTTTAAAAGATTGTAGAGTTTAGGGTGTAGTTGTGCAGAAATATAAAAGGACGCTATGACGTCATGAAAAATGAAGTGACGTTATAAGTTAAAGTAATAAAATATCATTTTTCTCTGATTGTACTTGTCAAGCCATTTTATTATTAATGCAATAGGAGTCATTATTCCTGTAAACACTGACCTTTGTGACACCGTGACGTCATCCAATCTGGAAAGCCCGTGTTTGATCAGGTTCTAATCAACATCTATTTATCTGAATGTATTTTTTAAGCCACGTTATTTGCAACACAATAAGAATCATTACCTTTGTCACCATTGACCGTTCTGATGTCATTACGTCATCCAGTTGGAAATACCGTAACTGATCAGGTTCTGATCAAAATCTAGTTAACCTTGTAATTGTCGTTTGTTTTAATGCGTGTTTTTGGGTGATTGCGTTTTGTGAAAGCTACATTTTCTGTTCGCTTTGTATATGTCACGGTTCGTAGATATCTAACAGGTAGATTAAGGTTGCATTGTCCGGCCGATTAGCTCAGTCGGTAGAGCATCGGAGTGGTAGTCCGAAGGTCCAGGGTTCGAGCCCCGGTCTGGCTGCACATTTTTCTAGCCCTGTGACATTTGGAGCCCAACGTGGGGCTTGTGGCCGTCGGGGTTATAAATTAAACAACTCTTTCTGCCGGGGATCGTGGGTTTATTAAGGGTAGAATCATAAATCTAAAACTAAAACAAAACAAAACGAATACTTAATATACAAGACTCGGAAAACAGACAAACAAAACAAATACGATATAAAACCCACGCGGCGGTATTTCATCATTTTAAACATAATATATATATATAATATATATATATATATATATATGGGGAGAAATACTTGTGAACTACCAAGGACAGACAACCTTCAGACGAACTACGGCAGGGCGCCTAGCTATGACGAGATACACAGAAACCAAGCGTATATATTCACTCCTTAAAAAAGGTAGTTGCAACACACGTTGATAAACTGTATCTCTACATCATAACACACTCGTCTGAAGGCACAATTAACATATAGACGCATACATACATACAATTATAGCTCATATGAGTGGGCCACATTTAAGCGTTCAACCACACACAGCTATATTGAGACAGTGACAATGAAAGATGCCGGATCTGGGGATACTGTGAATTCAGGTATATATAATAAAGGGAGAGAATTTGAACTCACTACGGCAACTTTCGAAATTGGGATCTCGTATGAGATTCATGTTCACAAGGCAGAATTATATATGGGGAGAAATACTTGTGAACTACCAAGGACAGACAACCTTCAGACGAACTACGGCAGGGCGCCTAGCTATGACGAGATACACAGAAACCAAGCGTATATATTCACTCCTTAAAAAAGGTAGTTGCAACACACGTTGATAAACTGTATCTCTACATCACAACACACTCGTCTGAAGGCACAATTAACATATAGACGCATACATACATACAATTATAGCTCATATGAGTGGGCCACATTTAAGCGTTCAACCACACACAGCTATATTGAGACAGTGACAATGAAAGATGCCGGATCTGGGGATACTGTGAATTCAGGTATATATAATAAAGGGAGAGAATTTGAACTCACTACGGCAACTTTCGAAATTGGGATCTCGTATGAGATTCATGTTCACAAGGCAGAATTATATATGGGGAGAAATACTTGTGAACTACCAAGGACAGACAACCTTCAGACGAACTACGGCAGGGCGCCTAGCTATGACGAGATACACAGAAACCAAGCGTATATATTCACTCCTTAAAAAAGGTAGTTGCAACACACGTTGATAAACTGTATCTCTACATCATAACACACTCGTCTGAAGGCACAATTAACATATAGACGCATACATACATACAATTATAGCTCATATGAGTGGGCCACATTTAAGCGTTCAACCACACACAGCTATATTGAGACAGTGACAATGAAAGATGCCGGATCTGGGGATACTGTGAATTCAGGTATATATAATAAAGGGAGAGAATTTGAACTCACTACGGCAACTTTCGAAATTGGGATCTCGTATGAGATTCATGTTCACAAGGCAGAATTATATATGGGGAGAAATACTTGTGAACTACCAAGGACAGACAACCTTCAGACGAACTACGGCAGGGCGCCTAGCTATGACGAGATACACAGAAACCAAGCGTATATATTCACTCCTTAAAAAAGGTAGTTGCAACACACGTTGATAAACTGTATCTCTACATCATAACACACTCGTCTGAAGGCACAATTAACATATAGACGCATACATACATACCATTATAGCTCATATGAGTGGGCCACATTTAAGCGTTCAACCACACACAGCTATATTGAGACAGTGACAATGAAAGATGCCGGATCTGGGGATACTGTGAATTCAGGTATATATAATAAAGGGAGAGAATTTGAACTCAACTTTCGAAATTGGGATCTCGTATGAGATTCATGTTCACAAGGCAGAATTATATATGGGGAGAAATACTTGTGAACTACCAAGGACAGACAACCTTCAGACGAACTACGGCAGGGCGCCTAGCTATGACGAGATACACAGAAACCAAGCGTATATATTCACTCCTTAAAAAAGGTAGTTGCAACACACGTTGATAAACTGTATCTCTACATCATAACACACTCGTCTGAAGGCACAATTAACATATAGACGCATACATACATACAATTATAGCTCATATAAGTGGGCCACATTTAAGCGTTCAACCACACACAGCTATATTGAGACAGTGACAATGAAAGATGCCGGATCTGGGGATACTGTGAATTCAGGTATATATAATAAAGGGAGAGAATTTGAACTCACTACGGCAACTTTCGAAATTGGGATCTCGTATGAGATTCATGTTCACAAGGCAGAATTATATATGGGGAGAAATACTTGTGAACTACCAAGGACAGACAACCTTCAGACGAACTACGGCAGGGCGCCTAGCTATGACGAGATACACAGAAACCAAGCGTATATATTCACTCCTTAAAAAAGGTAGTTGCAACACACGTTGATAAACTGTATCTCTACATCATAACACACTCGTCTGAAGGCACAATTAACATATAGACGCATACATACATACAATTATAGCTCATATGAGTGGGCCACATTTAAGCGTTCAACCACACACAGCTATATTGAGACAGTGACAATGAAAGATGCCGGATCTGGGGATACTGTGAATTCAGGTATATATAATAAAGGGAGAGAATTTGAACTCACTACGGCAACTTTCGAAATTGGGATCTCGTATGAGATTCATGTTCACAAGGCAGAATTATATATGGGGAGAAATACTTGTGAACTACCAAGGACAGACAACCTTCAGACGAACTACGGCAGGGCGCCTAGCTATGACGAGATACACAGAAACCAAGCGTATATATTCACTCCTTAAAAAAGGTAGTTGCAACACACGTTGATAAACTGTATCTCTACATCATAACACACTCGTCTGAAGGCACAATTAACATATAGACGCATACATACATACAATTATAGCTCATATGAGTGGGCCACATTTAAGCGTTCAACCACACACAGCTATATTGAGACAGTGACAATGAAAGATGCCGGATCTGGGGATACTGTGAATTCAGGTATATATAATAAAGGGAGAGAATTTGAACTCACTACGGCAACTTTCGAAATTGGGATCTCGTATGAGATTCATGTTCACAAGGCAGAATTATATATGGGGAGAAATACTTGTGAACTACCAAGGACAGACAACCTTCAGACGAACTACGGCAGGGCGCCTAGCTATGACGAGATACACAGAAACCAAGCGTATATATTCACTCCTTAAAAAAGGTAGTTGCAACACACGTTGATAAACTGTATCTCTACATCATAACACACTCGTCTGAAGGCACAATTAACATATAGACGCATACATACATACAATTATAGCTCATATGAGTGGGCCACATTTAAGCGTTCAACCACACACAGCTATATTGAGACAGTGACAATGAAAGATGCCGGATCTGGGGATACTGTGAATTCAGGTATATATAATAAAGGGAGAGAATTTGAACTCACTACGGCAACTTTCGAAATTGGGATCTCGTATGAGATTCATGTTCACAAGGCAGAATTATATATGGGGAGAAATACTTGTGAACTACCAAGGACAGACAACCTTCAGACGAACTACGGCAGGGCGCCTAGCTATGACGAGATACACAGAAACCAAGCGTATATATTCACTCCTTAAAAAAGGTAGTTGCAACACACGTTGATAAACTGTATCTCTACATCATAACACACTCGTCTGAAGGCACAATTAACATATAGACGCATACATACATACAATTATAGCTCATATGAGTGGGCCACATTTAAGCGTTCAACCACACACAGCTATATTGAGACAGTGACAATGAAAGATGCCGGATCTGGGGATACTGTGAATTCAGGTATATATAATAAAGGGAGAGAATTTGAACTCACTACGGCAACTTTCGAAATTGGGATCTCGTATGAGATTCATGTTCACAAGGCAGAATTATATATGGGGAGAAATACTTGTGAACTACCAAGGACAGACAACCTTCAGACGAACTACGGCAGGGCGCCTAGCTATGACGAGATACACAGAAACCAAGCGTATATATTCACTCCTTAAAAAAGGTAGTTGCAACACACGTTGATAAACTGTATCTCTACATGATAACACACTCGTCTGAAGGCACAATTAACATATAGACGCATACATACATACAATTATAGCTCATATGAGTGGGCCACATTTAAGCGTTCAACCACACACAGCTATATTGAGACAGTGACAATGAAAGCTGCCGGATCTGGGGATACTGTGAATTCAGGTATATATAATAAAGGGAGAGAATTTGAACTCACTACGGCAACTTTCGAAATTGGGATCTCGTATGAGATTCATGTTCACAAGGCAGAATTATATATGGGGAGAAATACTTGTGAACTACCAAGGACAGACAACCTTCAGACGAACTACGGCAGGGCGCCTAGCTATGACGAGATACACAGAAATAAGCGTATATATTCACTCCTTAAAAAAGGTAGTTGCAACACACGTTGATAAACTGTATCTCTACATCATAACACACTCGTCTGAAGGCACAATTAACATATAGACGCATACATACATACAATTATAGCTCATATGAGTGGGCCACATTTAAGCGTTCAACCACACACAGCTATATTGAGACAGTGACAATGAAAGATGCCGGATCTGGGGATACTGTGAATTCAGGTATATATAATAAAGGGAGAGAATTTGAACTCACTACGGCAACTTTCGAAATTGGGATCTCGTATGAGATTCATGTTCACAAGGCAGAATTATATATGGGGAGAAATACTTGTGAACTTCCAAGGACAGACAACCTTCAGACGAACTACGGCAGGGCGCCTAGCTATGACGAGATACACAGAAACCAAGCGTATATATTCACTCCTTAAAAAAGGTAGTTGCAACACACGTTGATAAACTGTATCTCTACATCATAACACACTCGTCTGAAGGCACAATTAACATATAGACGCATACATACATACAATTATAGCTCATATGAGTGGGCCACATTTAAGCGTTCAACCACACACAGCTATATTGAGACAGTGACAATGAAAGATGCCGGATCTGGGGATACTGTGAATTCAGGTATATATAATAAAGGGAGAGAATTTGAACTCACTACGGCAACTTTCGAAATTGGGATCTCTTATGAGATTCATGTTCACAAGGCAGAATTATATATGGGGAGAAATACTTGTGAACTACCAAGGACAGACAACCTTCAGACGAACTACGGCAGGGCGCCTAGCTATGACGAGATACACAGAAACCAAGCGTATATATTCACTCCTTAAAAAAGGTAGTTGCAACACACGTCGATAAACTGTATCTCTACATCATAACACACTCGTCTGAAGGCACAATTAACATATAGACGCATACATACATACAATTATAGCTCATATGAGTGGGCCACATTTAAGCGTTCAACCACACACATATATATTGAGACAGTGACAATGAAAGATGCCGGATCTGGGGATACTGTGAATTCAGGTATATATAATAAAGGGAGAGAATTTGAACTCACTACGGCAACTTTCGAAATTGGGATCTCGTATGAGATTCATGTTCACAAGGCAGAATTATATATGGGGAGAAATACTTGTGAACTACCAAGGACAGACAACCTTCAGACGAACTACGGCAGGGCGCCTAGCTATGACGAGATACACAGAAACCAAGCGTATATATTCACTCCTTAAAAAAGGTAGTTGCAACACACGTTGATAAACTGTATCTCTACATCATAACACACTCGTCTGAAGGCACAATTAACATATAGACGCATACATACATACAATTATAGCTCATATGAGTGGGCCACATTTAAGCGTTCAACCACACACAGCTATATTGAGACAGTGACAATGAAAGATGCCGGATCTGGGGATACTGTGAATTCAGGTATATATAATAAAGGGAGAGAATTTGAACTCACTACGGCAACTTTCGAAATTGGGATCTCGTATGAGATTCATGTTCACAAGGCAGAATTATATATGGGGAGAAATACTTGTGAACTACCAAGGACAGACAACCTTCAGACGAACTAAGGCAGGGCGCCTAGCTATGACGAGATACACAGAAACCAAGCGTATATATTCACTCCTTAAAAAAGGTAGTTGCAACACACGTTGATAAACTGTATCTCTACATCATAACACACTCGTCTGAAGGCACAATTAACATATAGACGCATACATACATACAATTATAGCTCATATGAGTGGGCCACATTTAAGCGTTCAACCACACACAGCTATATTGAGACAGTGACAATAAAAGATGCCGGATCTGGGGATACATACTTTGTTTGTTTGGCCTTATTGTTCGGGGCGCTTATTTCAGCCAAAGGCTTTTCGGCAGTAGCAATTAAAACAATACTTACATCATATATATATCATTAGAACCAGTATTTTTAGGGGTGAATACAAATACCTTAGTTTTGAAAATCGGTTAAGAAATAAATAATTTACAACCCAACTGATTTTTTGACGGGAATTCCCTGTTCGTGGGACAACAGAAAATTAAGAAATGTCAAATATCTTCAGTTAGCTTTCTCATTTTTCTATAAAACTTTCAGGGTGTTTTAATTTACGAATATCCAACAATATCAAACCATTTTGGATAGGAAATTCCTAAAAAATGTTGTTGTTTTTTTCTCCAAATGTTTCATGCGGCAGAATTTTGCATTGGAAATGTCCCATCAAAAACAGTTTTCGCGCAGCATTAACTTTTTATTTCTCCACCGAGTTTGAAAAGCAAGATTTTTTAATTTACCACTAAAATTAGGTATAAGTTGAAGTTTGTCTTAAAAGTCCAAATACAATAACCTTTGACTGAAACAAGCTCTCCAAACAATAGTATATTACGCTAAATGTTAAAGAAAAATCCGCTAAATGTTAAAACGTCCGCTAAATGTAAAACATTTGATAAACGCTAAATGTTATTAAGTTTAACATTTAGCATTTAGTGGAATCCGTTAAACCGCTAAATGTTGAAAGTCAGAATCATATTTGTGAAGCATCAAATTGTATAACAGTGCTGTTTAAATTACTCGACGTCGTAGCGAAGTCTCTATATCACCGTAGGCTTTTATACACAGGATACTGAAGGTAACCGTGTTTTGTTCGCCTTTTGTACACGACTTTGCACGTACCGAGAATAGCAATAAGGCAGTCCGAGGAAAACCTTTCTAGTTTAATTGTCCAATGAACAGCTGACGTTAAAGGTGCACTATTTTCATACAAGGTGTATTTAAAAGGGCTCTTAAACACTTGAAAACGCTGAAAGAATGATCAAAATACCATGAAAAATAAAGCAGATATGACCTATTGAACATTTGCAAAGAAACATAAATGGGAGCGGCCATCTTGTAAAGATGACGTCATCGCGTCTTTTTACCATGTATGGCATATTTACAAAACATCTTTTAAAACAAAGAAATAAATATACAAAATTAAAAATAAATATACAAATGTAAAATGTAAGTGATTTTTTTTTTATTTAAAAGATATGTTGTCAATATAAAATATATGGTAAAGAAGAAAATCAGTAAATACACTTTTTTCCGATTTATTTTTAGCACTTCGGGCGGTGTGTGAATTGGTGTTAGCTTCCGATAGCGGCAGTTTATCTGAAACCGCTCTGGGGTTCTTACAAACAAAGTTATTGGCGATCCGACATTCAAAATGGCCGCCTTTGCTAAATATAGCCAAAACCTTAAAAACATATTCTTTTCCAGAACGACAAGATAGAGTTTGACAACAATTTATTTTTAGAATTGATTGCTAAGTACTGATCTGTCAAGTTTATCTTTTTTGTTTTCATGAAATCAAAAATGGATCTGCACCTGGGATCCAAAGTTTGTAAAAACTATATGAAAATTGTGCATGCTTTACAAAGACATAGAGGAAAGCTTGAAAAATCTCCTTCTCCCAAATCATAAGGCATAGCGTTCTCATATATTGCATGTAACATCAGCTTATGGTCCTCTACCAAATTGTCCAAATGATGACACTGGGGTTAAATCTGGCCACGTCCCAGGGGTCACAGTTTTGCATAGAGTTATATAGGAAAATTAATCTTCTTCTCTGAAACTACAAGAGCCAGAGGTTAAATATTTTGCATTTACCACATGCGTACGGTCCTCTGTCAAGTTTGGTCAAATCTAGAGCATGTCGTCATTTTGTCCCCACCCCAGTAGTCACATGTGTTAAATAGACTTATATTGGGATAAAGCTTAGACTATTTTCTTTCCATGAACAGCAGATACAAGCTTCAAACCAGCATCGGCCCCGGTTTCCTTCTCATCCCTGGGGACATAGCCCCATGGGTCATAACTTGGAAACCGGTTAGATCCCACCCTATAACCATACATGCAATTAATGGCCATGAACAGATAACAAGAACCACCAAACCAGCAGCAGCGGCTATGGGGTCTATCCCCACCACTAATGAACACATTCCCTGGGCAATAACTTGGAAACTGTTGAGATCCCTATATACCCTAAAACACTTACTGAGCATGAACAGATGTATACAACCTTCAAACCATCATCAGCCCGGGGTCTGCCCCGACCCCTGGGGAAATAAACCCTGTGTCATAACTTGGAAACCGTTGAGATCTCCACCCTATAACCGCATATACACTTAATGTACACGAACATACGGATAGAACCATCCAATCAGAATTGGCCCTGAGGTCCATCCCCACCTTTTGGGACACAGCTCCTGGGTCATAAATTGGACACCGTTGAGATCACCACCCTATAACCATGCATACACTTACTGGGCATAAAAAGATGGATACAACCTTCCAACTCGCGTCGACCCGGGATCTGTCCCCAACCTTGGGTAAATAGCCCCTGGGTCATAACTTTGACACCGTTGAGATCTCCACCCTATAAACACATATACACTTAATGGGCATGAACAGACGGATACAACCATCCAACCAGCATTGTCCCTGTCCATTTGGACAATCGTACCATCACGTATCGACGCAGCCCCTGGTTCATAACTTGGAAACAGTTGATATCCTCGCCCTATCACCATATATACACTTACTTGGTCTGAACACTTTAAGGCGGGTACGGGAGTGTGCAGTGGGGCACCATCGACTGTGTGTTCTCATTCTGTTATGAAATTATAAGCTTGTTCGGTAATTGTTTCATCTTTTAAGCTTGTTTGACAATGATTTCATCTCAGGTGTACGATTCAAGGCAATATTGACTGACTCTCTTGTTTAGGGCATGGATGCTTTGCTTTCACTTGAATTCCACCAAATGTGTACTCCCAGTAGATCGAAACAGACCCTCTTGGGCCTCTTGTTTGTAAAGCTGACTGATAAATAGAACATTCGCTTAGAGTCATCTATGTGTTTTTTCACGTTTAATAAAGTCAGAACGCAAATTGTTTTGTTCTCTTTTGTATCGCCGAACTATGCATTATGTGGTACACAGACATATATTCCCCAATATTGACCGTACGGTACATTCAGGATTGCACCACGTCTCTCCGTCCCTCTGTTTTGTTTTTGACTTATAACTTACGTCTGCATTAAGGGATATTATGGTTTATGCATTTATTTTGTATTCTGTATACTGCCTGTTTTGAATTTCAAAATGTTAACATCATTTATTGTGTTCACTGTCAGTTTCAAGTATTCACAGAAAATTCCAAGCTGATTGGACCAGTAATAGCAATATTAAGAAAAAAACATAAAGATCATCTTAAAGGAGACGCAACATTTCTTCAAATTATTTATCGAACATATCAAACTGACCAGTAATATTGACCAAATGGACTGACAAAGAAGCTGACGCTAAGATATTTGGTCTTTTCGGTTAAATTGACGCATTCAAACCGCCTTATGCCCTTTATATATCCAGGATTTTGTGACGTGACTTGTTTTACCAAACAGAAAAAGTGTCATAATAATTCAACCGTTGAATATATTTTCATCAAATAAAGTATTTCTTACAAACACATTATTCCCTAAAGGTGCTACTGAGATTATTTTTATTAAAAATAGTCATTCAATGTTACATTTTGACCAAAATATGCAACAACACACAGACAAATAGAAGTTATGGCTCAAAAAATAATCCCACCCCACACTTTTGTAGTAATTTGTCAACTAACCAGTGATTTGAAGTCCAGGAAAAGGCAATTTATTGTTAGTCTAAAATGATATATAATGCAATTCAATAGATCAGTATCTCTAATAATAAGTCCAGTAAATGTGAGATATTGCAGGGTTATGCCATTGCAGGATGATTATAAGTGGATTAATGTAGAAAACTGGACGTGTAGGCATATCGTTTTGGTAACAATACAAAACAAATGCTATTTTCTATAAATCTCTGTATATCTTAACATTAAAATGAAAAAATAAAATCATCCCATACAAAATGTGAACATTCTGAGGCTTTCTTTGGAAAGGAGGACATTTTGTTATTCGCGCAAAGTCCAAATAAAAAACGGGGCCTTTTCAGATTTTATACTCATACGGTACTTTAAAACATAAAATTGATATTAATTGTCAGAAAATCTTCTGATACATTAAAATATGGCCACCTCCCAGATTTCACCCAAAATCACACATATTGTGATTTCAATTCTAAAAATCCTGTTCTGCTTTGAATTGCAAAATATTAACATCATTTTTTTTGTTCACTGTCAGTTTGAAGTATTCACAGAAAATTCCAAGCTGATTGGACCAGTAATAGCAATATTAAGAAAAAACATAAAGATCATCTTAAAGGAGAAGCAACATTTCTTAAAAATATTTATCGACCAGTAAGATTGACCAAATTGACTGACAAAGAAGCTTTTGCTAAGATCTTTGGTTTCTGATAGCATGGTGAACTTTACAAATTCATGTGAAATAAAACCTGGTTATAAATCAGATCACTCAATAGTTAAAATAAACCTTGATTTTGTAAAACAACCAAGGGGTCCAGGCTACTTCAAATTAAACAATAGCCTTATTTTGCAGCCAGAGTACCAAGAATTAATTAAAACATATATTTCTGAAATAGCTAACATAAATAAAGATGCTAATCCAAATACGTTATGGGAATTAATAAAAGGAACAATTAGAAATGAAACCATCAAATACGCGTCACAAAAGAAAAAAATGCAGCAAGATCAAGAATGTATACTAAAATCAGAAATCAAACATCTAGAAACCCAAATACATTCAATATCAGATAATGATAGTATAGAAATACAAACAACAGAACTAGATAAGAAGAAACAGGAACTAAACGATATAATAGATAATAAACTAAAAGGAACTATTCTTCGATCAAAATCCTAATATGTAGAAAGTCACGAAAAGAATAGCAAATACTTCGCTAACATTGAAAAAAAAAATTCCGAAAGAAAGGTCATATTTAAATTACATTGTCACGGTAAAATACTTACTAATCAAAAAGATATTTCGAACGCACAAACAGCAAACTATACAAATATTTTTAAAAAACGTGAATGCAACATTTCTAAATTCGACTTTTTTAATAAACTATGAACTCTTTAAATGAAGATAACAAAAATAATTGTGAGGATTTGTTAACTAGATATGAATGTGCTTAAGGCCTTAAACAAATGAATAACAATAAAAGTCCGGGATCAGTTGGTATCACTACTGAGTTTTACAAAATATTTTGGAAGGATATTAAAAAATATCTCCTCAATTCATTAAACTATTCCTCTCAGACGGCAGAAATGACAGAGCTTCAGAAACAAAGCGTCATAACTCTTATTCCAAAATCTGGAAAAGATATAACTCTGTTAGAAAACTGGCGACCCATAAGCCTTCTCAATGTTGATTACAAAATAGCTTCCAAGGCAATTGACAACAGAATAAAACCAGTGTTATCCTTTATCATAAGTAATGCACAGACATGCTTTATTAAAGGACGATACATTGGTGAAAACATTAGGCTACTATTTGAAATGTTAGAATACATAGACGACTTTGATATTTCATCCCTTTTATTCTTTTCTGATTTTGAAAAGGCTTTCGATAGTTTAGATCATGGTTTTATAATTAACTGTCTTAAGCACTTCAACTTTGGAGAATCACTTATAAATTGGGTAAAACTATTTTACTCGGATTCAAAAAGCTGTATTATTAATAATGGACACATGTCAGATTTCTTTACTATTGCCAGAGGAGTACGCCAGGGATGTCCATTGTCCCCTTATCTGTTCATTTTATGCATAGAACTTTTATATATACTAATACAGACATAAAAGGTGTTAACATCAAAGGACATGAGTTAAAGCAATCATTATTTGCAGACGATGCCACATTCATCACAGACGGATCAAAAAAATCTTTTACAACTTTAATTGATGTACTAGATAATTTTAGCTTTATTTCTGATCTCAATTTAAATACATCAAAATGTACTGTACTAAGAGCAGGCCGTCTAAAACATAATGTTACAATCTACTGTGCGAACAAAAAGTTTCACTGGTGCTCTGATAATGTAAAATCATTAGGAATAGTGTTTCATACTGACAAATCAATAAACTTCGAATCAAATTTAAAACCTAAAATAAATGCTTTTTGTAATTGTTTAAAACAATGGCAGCGCAGAAAGCTGACACTCCTTGGGAAAATTACTGTGCTAAAATCCTTTGCCTTGCCCAAGTTGATTTACCCGTTGACAGTACTTCGGAACCCTCCAAAAGAATATATAAAAAGTCTAAACGACACCATGTTCAATTTTTTATGGGATAACAAACCTGATTAAATTAAAAGAGAAGTAATTACTCGAGGGTATGAAAATGGAGGACTGAAAATGATCGATTTAAATAATTTTTTGATATCTCTAAAAGCTGGCTGGATAAAACGAATATTTGACTCTGAAAATAACGGCAAATAGAAGAGTTTATATGTCGATGAAATTTCAAATTATGGTAGAACATTGTTATTTGAATGTAACTAAATAAGTCAGATATGAAAGTGTTAATTCCAAATAACGTTTTTTTACAAGACTTTGTAATTGCATGGCAACACATTCACTGTCAAAATCAAACAAACGTAATAGGTAAAGAAATCATTTGGAATAACTCAAACATAAAAGTAGGAAATAAAACAATTTTCAAAAAGTCCTGGTATGATAGAGGAATACAATTTATAGAACAATTATATGATTATAGAAAAAAAAAGGTTTTACACTTTTAAAGATCTAACTGATATATATGAGATCCCTAAACACGATTTTTTATTTTATATGTCTATACTATCAAGTATACCAACAGATTGGAAATCAAAATTAAAGCTAGAAAATATAAATATAAAAAGAGATGAGACATTCCTAAACAAATTGTTAAAGGCTAAACGGGCCAATACATTTTTATATGAATATCAAATGAATACTGACAGAAAAAATAGAAATTAAATCAGAGAAAAAATAGGAAGCTTTTACAAATACTACATTAACCTGGAAAAAAATATATATGCTGCCAATAAAATCAACTATAGATACGAAACTCCGAGAATTTCAATATAAATATTTAATGCGTAGAGTACCGACAAATACATTTTTATTCAAATGCAATATTGTTCAGTCCAATCTCTGCGACTTTTGCAGTATGTATATTGAATCTGTAAATCATTTGTTTTGGGAATGTAATATTGCTCAAACGTTTTGGTCGGAGTTAAATACATACATTTCCGGCTTAAACTTATCCATAGATTTGAACTTTGACACTATATCTTTTGGCATAACGGCGGCGTCAACATTCAAGTTTTGCGTTTAGGTCATTTTCTCACAAACGGTATGCACTAGACCTTTCAAACTTTGCTTATAGTTGTATCATGGGTGATACATCGCAACGTGACAAAGCAAATGTGGAAGTGACCTTGACCCTCCAAGCAAAGGGCAGATAACCTGCTATTTTTTAGGTTCAAGTTTTGCGTTTAGGTCACTTTTTCACAAACTGTATGCACTAGACCTTTCAAACTTTGCTTATAGTTGTATCTTGGGTGGTACATGGCAATATGACAAAGCAAATGTTGAAGTGACCTTGACCCTTGACCCTCCAATGAAAGGGCAGATAACTTAATAATTTTTAGGTTCAACTTTTGCATTTAGGTCACTTTTTCACAAACTGTATGCATTAGACCTTTAAAACTTTGCTTGTAATTGTTTCTTGAGTGGTACATCGCAACGTGTCAAAGCAAATGTGGAAGTGACCTTGACCCTCCAAGCAAGGGCAGATAACCTTATAATGTTTACCTTCAACTTTGGCATTTAGGTCACTTTTTCACAAAATGTATGCACTTAGACCTTTCAAACTTTGCTTATATTTGTATCTTGAGTGGTACATTGCAACGTGACAAAGCAAAAGTGGATGTGACCTTCACCATCCAAACAAAGGGCAGATAACTTTAATCGTTACATTTACATCACTTTCTCATGAACTAGAATTATGCACTAGACGTTTTTAACCTAATGTATAGCTTAATCTTTAGAAGAAAACATATTCTATTTTGACATAGTTGTGTCTTCGGTAGTGCATCTTTTTTTTGGATGCCTGGATTTCATCTATGACCTTGACCTACTTTTTGAAACTGATGATGTTAAGCTCTACTGGCCAAAGGCCTTCATTTTTCATCCGATCTTTACCAAACTTTACCAGATTGTTAATATTAATGAAAGCTCGCACAAGGTCGAAAACCAGCCAGATCGGACCCATAACAGCAGAGTTATGGCCCTTGATTTAGTTAAAAATGCTATATTTTGCCTCGTTAATACCGATAGGGCTTTCATTTTTCATCTTATCTTTACCAAACGTTACCAGATGTTTTGCCTTTTTTTTATTATTATTATTAGTATATATTTTTTTTTACTTTTTGTTTTAATATATATATATATATATATTCTTATATATATATATTTTTTTTAAAACAAATTTTAATATTATTTTTTAATTTTCTTATTTCATTTCATATTTTTATTTTTTACGTTAACGCCGTGTTAGCAGGAAGCATTGCTGTGCCTATTGCATTTTTTTCCCCCCTTTTTTTTATTATTCTTGTCGGCGCTACTCCTCCTAAACGCCATTTTGGATTTCGACGAAACTTGGCAGGAAGCATCGGTAAGATGTCTAATTGTGTATATCGCGCTTTTGTTCCAGTTTACTGATTTATGACGGAGTTATGGCACTTTGACATTTTTACTTTAAATTTCTTGTCAGAGCTACTCCTCCTAAACGGCTTGCTGGATTTCTACAAATTTTGGCAGGAAGCCTCAGTATGATGTCTAGTTGTGCAAAGCATGGTATATCAAATGGAATTTTGGACAAGTTCGAAAACAGCTAGATCTAGTTAGTAACGGCAGGTTATGGCCCTTGATTTGTTGAAAAATGCTATATTGTATTTTCCTTGGTTAAATCTGTAGTTACTTCATTTTTATCTGATCTTTACCATATTTGTTTAGAATATTAATATAACCACACCCCACCCCCACCCCCACTTTTATGAAATTTCATTTATAGAAGAAAGTGGGACAAATTAAAAAAATGCCCATTCCAGACTAGACACAGCAGACTTATTGCCCTGTCATGATGATGATTACCAGGTGAGCGATTTAAGGCCATTCTATCCCTGTTGTTTTTGTAATGTTTTAAAAAAACTTCTGATTGGAATTTTATGTCGACAACCCTTGATATAAGAGGTTTTAGCCAGTAGTTTTTAATAGAATGGCATTTTGTTTTTAAACAAATGCACTTAAATGTCATCTCAGCGAACGGCAAACTCGATTGTTTCTAGTTACTAAAATGTTTACAAATTTTCATTTAAGCATCATTGACCTTTTTATTTTTAAGTCCAGTCCACATTAGGCGAGACATGTGAATCCATGGATTTCTTGTTCTATCAATAGCACTATAAAAAACTTCTTGATTATTAGTGGAAAGTATTTTATTTTTAGAAATAAATGCACAAACACCATTCCTAAAGTTATTTGTTTCAAGACTTATCTATACAGACGAATCGAAATTGAAAAATGTATACCACTTGCGAACGATAAATTAGAGACCCATGAGACAAAATGGCGAAACTTTATTAACTGATCGATCAAGTATAATTATTAGACACCAAATTAGACAAACCGAAACTCTACTTCTTTCATCGTACATTTTCACTTCTTCTATCTGTATTATTTGTCTGTCTTACTTCTCTTCCTTTCTTCTATAAACTATTTTCTTCATCTACTCTCTACATAACTAAACTGTTTCACTGGAAATCTTTGTTGGTTAAGTCTATGAACATATCATGAATATAATACTGTTTGATAGAATATATGTATCTTGATAATATCGTTATGCATTATTGTATGATATGACTTACAAATGTTTTCTTGTGAAATAAAATATTAAATTATAAAAAAAAGATCTTTGGTCTTTCCGATTAAATAGACGCATTCAACCGCCCTATGCCCTATATATATCCAGGATTTTGTGACGTGTTTTGCCAAACTGAAAAAGTGTCATAATAATTCAAACGTTTAATATATTTTGATCAAATAGAGTTATTAGACATGGTAGTTTGTGCACCAAACCAAAAAAGAAGAATAGTTTTGGGGTTCTGACTTAAAAATCACTTTTTTTATGAAGAAAAATGCATATTCTCAAATTTCAATATTTCTTATGAACAATTTATTCCCTAAAGGTGCTACTGAGATTATTTTCATTAAAAATCGTCATTCAATGCTACATTTTGACCAAAATATGCAAAAACACACAGACAAAATAGAAGTTATGGTTCAAATAATAACCTACGCCACTTTTGTAGCCATTTATCAACTAAACAGTGATTTCAAGTCCAGGAAAAGGCAAGGTAATTGTATTGTTAGACTAAAATGGTATAAAAATGCAATTCAATACACCCTTATCTCTAATAATCGGACCAATACATGTGAGATATTGCAGGGTTATACCATTGCAGGATGATTATAAGTGGATTAATGAAGAAAACTGGACGTGTAGGCATATCTTTTAGGAAACAGTACAAAACAAGAAATATCACTGTAAGTGATAAGCTCCCCCGTAGTGTCCTTTGATCTCTAAGTATGACCTTGACCTTGGAGCCATGGACCTGGATTTTATGCAGAACACCTCGTTTGGTTGTGGTGAGCACTTTTGCCAAGTGAATTTGAAAATCCGTCCAGGCATGCAAAAGTTATTGACCGGACACGATTTGACATTTGACCTCTAAATGTGACCTTGACCTTGGGGCCACAGACCTGGATTTTGTGTGCGACACATCGTCTTGTGTAGTGTGCACATGTGCCAAGTTATTTGAAAATCCATACATGAATGACAGAGTTATTGACCGGACACAATTTGACTTTTGACCTCCAAGTGTGACCTTGACATTGAAGACCTGGGTTTTGCGCGCGACACATTGTCTTGTTATGGTGATAATTTGTGCCAAGTTATTTAAAAATTCCTGCAGGGGTTGTGACGTTACGGTCCGGACACGAAATTGCGTACCTGTTTTTGACCTATGAACTGCAAATGTGACCTTGACCTTTGAAGTACGGACCTGGGTTTTGCGCGCGACACATCATCTTGTTATGGTGGTCACTTGTGCCAAGTTATTTAAAAATCCCTGCAGGGTTTCTGACGTTACGGTCCGGACACGAAATTGCGTACCTGTTTTTGACCTATGAACTTCAAGTTTGACCTTCACCTTTGAGGTACGGACCTGGGTTTTGCGCGCGACACATCGTCTTGTTATGGTGATCACTTGTGCTAAGTTATTTAAAAATCCCTGCAGGGGTTGTGAAGTTACGGTCCGGACACGAACTGCGGAATGACGGACAGACATAATCCGGACGGACGAACGGACTGTGCGATTACTATATGCCACCGAACTTTTTCCGGGGGCATAATAAATGCTACTTTCTCTAAATCTCTGTACATTTTAGCATCAAAAGGAAAAAAGAAAATCATCCCATACAAAATGTGAGCATTATGAGGCTTTCGGTACAAAGGAGGACATTTTCTTATTCGCGCCAAGTCCAAATTCATGAAAAGAGGCCTTTTCAGATTTTAGATCCATTCGGTACTTTAAAACATAAAATTGATATTATTTGTCAGCAAATCTTCTGATACATTACCTATTGACAATATTTCACTAGTAGGTACTAGAGATGACACTCAAATTGCACTAGGGATGCTGAAAATTACGCCATCCCACAGATTTCACCCAAAATCACACATATTGTGATTTCAATGCTCAAAATCCTGTTCTGTTTTGAATTGCAAAATATTAACATCATTTATTGTGTTCACTGTCAGTTTCAAGTATTCAAAGAAAATTCCAAGCTGATTGGACCAGTAATAGCAATATTAAGAAAAAAACATAAAGATCATCTTAAAGGAGACGCAACATTTCTTCAAATTATTTATCGAACATATCAAACTGACCAGTAAGATTGACCAAATGGACTGACAAAGAAGCTTTCTCTAAGATCTTTTGTCTTTTCGGTTAAATGAATGCATTCCAACCGCCTTATACACTATATATATCCAGGATTTTGTGACGTGTTTTTACCAAATAGAAAACGTGTCATAATAATTCAACCGTTTAATATATGTTCATCAAATAAAGTTATTGGACTTGGTCTTATGTGTACCAAACCAAAAAAAGAAGAATAGTTTGGGGTTCTGACTTCAAAATTAATCATGCATGAAAACGGTAATTTTTATGAAGAAAAATGCATATTCTCAAATTCCAATATTTCTTATGAACAAATTATTCCCTAAAGATGCTACTGAGATTATTTTCATTAAAAATAGTCATTCAATGTTACATTTTGACCAAAATATGCAAAAACACACAGACAAATAGAAATTATGGGCTATTAGAATAATCCCACCCCACACTTTTGTAGCAATTTATCAACTAACCAGTGATTTCAAGTCCAGGAAAAGGCAAGGTAATTTTATTATCAGACTCAAATGGTATATAATGCAATTCAGTAAACCAGTATCTCTAATAATAAGAACAATAAATGTGAGATATTGCAGGGTTAAGCCATTGCAGGATGATTATAAGTGAATTAATGACGAAAACGACGTGTAGGCATATCTTTTAGGAAACAATACAAAATAAATGCTATTTTCTCTAAATCCCTGGATAGTTTAGCATCAAAATGAAAAAATAAATTCATCCCATACAAAATTTGAACATTCTGATGCTTTCGGTACAAAGGAGGACATTTGTTTATTCGCGCCTAGTCCAAATTTATGAAAAGAGGCCTTTTCAGATTTTAGCCTCATACGGTAACTTAAAATATAAAATTGATATTATTTGTCAGCAAATCTTTTGATACATTACCTATTGACAATATTCCACTAACAGACACTGGAGATGACACTCAAATTGCTCCAGGGATGCTGAAAATGATGGCCACCCTCCAGATTTCACCCAATATCACACATGTTGTGATTTCAATGCTCAAAATCCTGTTCTGTTTTGAATTTTAAAATGTTAACATCATTTATTGTGTTCACTGTCAGTTTCAAGTATTCACAGAAATTCCAAGCTAATGGGACAAGTAATAGCAATATTAAGGAAAAACATAGAAATCATCTTTAGTTCAAAGACCACTAATGCATTTTTCATAGAGTTACTGTTTAATGTTTTCCCATCTGACATGCAAACAAAACCCCCAGGCTTACTGTTGTTTACCCTGCTGCACAAATGCAATTTAGATGCATGTAAACTGGAAGTTCTTTTTAGGGTTAACCTATTTTTAGGTCCGCTTCTAAATGTCCGGAGGTCATGACCCTACAATGTGAGGGAATCCCCAAATAAATCTATGAACATCACCCTCTTTCCTTTTTATTCTGCTATATCATAGAGCTAAATCATACACATGAAAGCTGTGTTAAATAATAATCAGAAATAAATAACACATTCAAGTTAGCCTAATTGAATTTCCCACCTAGTCTATCATCCAATCATAATAAGGCTTAGTTCAAAGCTACACACAACATGTTCTGTTCTCCGACCCCATATTGACAAGGAGTCTGATCACGTCAGGCATTTTCTAAAACTACTATATATTAATAAAGGTATTGATTTCATTGACATGCCTAGTATTTTTCGAGATACTCATGTAGTTGATTATATCCCAAAGTATTTCAAAAATTCCGAAAGTCCTGTAATTTGTTATAAGTATAAAAAGCCTATTAGAAATATTATTTTCAACTACAACAACATAGTTTCTGACCTTGATTTAGTACATACTACTCCTAAGGAATGTGAATGCAACACATCAACATTTTGATATGCTCCAGCAGGTCATGTCATCACTGATAAACAGTCCAATGTGTGTTTTGGTGAAATAAATGTAAATTTGTATAAGTATTTCTTCATTTTAAAAATTGCCTTTTGCGTTTGACCCGAAAGAGTATTTTGAGCTTCTGTAAAAGATCCACCAGTAGAAAAAAACATTCCTAAATAAGTAAAATTACTGACAGTTTCTATCACTCTGTCTTTGTAATAAAATGCTAAATGTCTTGGCAACATTCCCCCTTTTCTAAATATCATTACTTTTGTTTTTGTCGAATTAACTTTTAATTTCCATTTACTACAATAGTTTGATAATATATTAAGACTGGGACGGTGGCGTTTGATGTTTGTCTATGATCTTTCCTATGTCGTGCCCTTAATGGTCTATTCTCTTGTTGCTCTAGCTTCTGTTAAGTCATTGAGTACCTTCATTGTTGCATTCTATTCTATTGTTTTTTTGTATTATATTTACACGAGCATATATGTGTTTTACTTATATTGCCTATTGATGCTGCCTTGTTGGTTAGAGATTAGATCATGGCGGGGATTTCTTTATTTACACTGTCCTGTTTTAATGGGATGACATTAGGGTAAGTGTGAGATTAGGTGCACCCTAGAACCGGTTTAAACCCCCAGTGGCCTACTTTGCCACTGACCGTTCTAAGGCGATAGCCCTATTGTCAACCCTTTTGTTTTTGTGATGTCATGTCGTTTGCATTTATTATTGCTTTTGCCTTCTTGTTTGTCTGTTTGCATGTTTGTTTCTGTGTTTTGTGGTTGACTGTCCTCCTTGAATGCTACTTTCCCTGTCCGATCTTTTTATATTTCTTTTTAAATCATGGCTTTATCTGTCTTTCCTGTAACTCTTCGGGTGAATTAGCAAATATAACTATATCATCCGCATATAAAAGCATAAACATTTTAAATATATTGATATCTAATCCTTCTAGTCCACTAAGTAAGTATTCACTTTCAATATCGTTAAGAAACATGGAAAAAAGAAAAGTTGACAAACATTCGCCTTGCCTGACGCCTAACATGCAAAATAACTCATCACTTAGATTATTACAAAATTTTACTTTAGATTTAACACTTGTATACATCGATTTAATTATGTTAAGAATTTTCCCTCTAATTCCAAATTGGGTTAACTTGTACCATAAGTTATCTCTAACAACGTAATCGAATGCTTTGGTAAAATCGATAAATACACAATATATTGTTTTCCCCTGATTCAGTATATGAGTAATTAAACCATGTACAACAAAATTGTTATCGACTGTACTCATACCCGACCTAAATCCCGCCTGTGCTTCAATTAAAACAATGTACTTTTCCGCCCATTCAGATAATCTATTATTTAACGCTCTAGTAAATAACTTTCCTAAACAACTGAGCACGGTAATACCTCTATAATTATCAACGCTATGTATACTACCCTGTGTATGTAATGGAATAATGTATCCCTCTGACCATACATCTGGAAAGTAACCTTTATTTTACAATATATTAAACATTTTACATAAAGTCGGTGCTAAAATACCTTGTCCGTTTAAAAATAATTCATTTATAAGTAAGTCGTCACCAGCAGATCGATTTGTTTTTAATTGTTTAATTGACTTTATTACCTCTTCTTCTGTGAAGATAACATTTAATTCATCGAACATAATACTACATTCGTTCTGCTCATATCGTTCATTAAAATATAAAACATCATCGTCAGGAGTAAAAAATACATCCTCTGGATCATTTATAGCTTTAAAATACTGTTCAAAAGATGACAGCGGTATATTTGGTGATTTTATTCCTGCAGTGTCTTTTAAGATACGCCAATATAATTTAGCATTTTGATATCTAGCTTTCACAAATAAAGAAGTCTTATTTCTATCATACAATGTTCTGTACTTTCTTATGGTTGATTTGTAAGTCGATCTAGCCCTTACCATATTAATTCTGTTATCGTCGCTTTTATCGTCCCTATACTTATCTAGCATGTACAAAAACTCAAATTTTCTTTCATTACATTCGTCATTATACCAAGGATTATCATTTTTGTTACAAAAGCCGGATGTTTGAATGTCGTTATTCGAATAAAGCTTTCGTTTAAACAAAGGTGAAGATACATCATCATTAATTGCATTAAAATCTTGTATACATGTATCGATATCAACATTACTCACGCAGTGCTCTAACTTAATATTTAACAGTAACACATTTTCACACACATCGCTTTTACTAATACTTTCAATGTATTCCATCTTTTTAACGTTATCCCAAACATATTTAAAATCAACATGTTCATAGTCATGGCTATTAATAGCATGTTCGATTCTCTTTTTCGAAAAAACAAATGAAATGCAATGAGATAATATATTCGGGTCACTTACTTTAAACGAATCAACATAAGATAATAGATCTTGAGATGACAATACATAATCAATAACAGAACTACCCCTACTTCCTACAAAAGTATAACGACAAATTCCCTTATCTTGTGAAGCACTCATCTTCCTAATAGATAATATTTTTGTCAGGTATGGTACCACCGTTTATAGACAAATTGTTGGTATCCCTATGGGCACGAACTCTGCACCACTTGTCGCAGATTTGTTTTTATTTTGCTATGAAAGAGATTTCATGTTGAGTCTTTCACCAGATACCCAGGCAGATGTTATTGAAGCTTTTAATGACACCTCTCGGTATCTGGATGACATACTGAACATTGACAACCCTTTCTTTCCAACTATGGTTGATAATATTTATCCTTAAGAACTTCAGCTTAATAAAGCAAATATATCTGATAATAACGCTTCTTTTCTTGATTTAGATCTCTCGATTGAAAATGGTAAAATAATTAACAAAATCTATGACAAGAGAGATGATTTTAATTTTGACAATGTTAATTATCCCCACGTGGATGGGGATGTTCCCCGAGCAACTTCTTATGGGGTGTATGCGTCTCAACTTATTCGTTTTTCTACAGCTTGTACTCGAGTTGAGGACTTTAATATTCGTAATCTTTGTATAACTAAAAAGTTACTCAATCAGGGTTACCGTTACCATAAACTTCGTAAAACCTTTGCAAAATTTTATTATCGTAACCCTGATCTTCTTTCCAAATATAAAAATAATTTAAGGACTCTTCTGCGACAAGGACTATCACAACCTGACTTCTTTGGTGATGTGATTTATAAACTTCGTAAGATTCTTGGACATGATCACATTCATACTATCTTTGTTAACTTGTTAAAAAGTTTATCAAAAGATGTTATGACCCAATCATTTTGCAACGTACTGCATGCTTGGTGGTGGACCCTTTTACAGTTCGCCACTATGCTTTTCTCTTTTATAGTACGATGACCGGACAGGCTGTGGACCCTATGATGACGCCTACCTAAAGCCCATTGGGACGGTGGCGTTTGATGTTTGTCTATGATCTTTCTTGTCGTGCCCTTGATGGTTTATTCTCTTACTGCTCTGGCTTCTGCCAAGTCATTGAGTACCTTCATTGTGCCTTTCTAGGCTGTTGTTTTTTGTTGTATTATATTTACACGAGCATATTTGTGTTTTACTTATATTGCCTATTGATGCTGCCTTGTTGGTTAGAGATTAGATCATGGCGGGGATTTCTTTATTTACACTGTCCTGTTTTAATGGGATGACATTAGGGTAAGTGTGAGGTTTGGTGCACCGTAGAACCGGTTTAAACCCCCAGTGGCCTACTTTGCCACTGACCGTTCCAAGGCGGTAGCCCTATTGTCAACCCTTTTGTGTTTGTGATGTCGTTTACTTTTATTATTACTTTTGCCTTCTTGTTTGTCTGTTTCCATGTTTGTTTCTGTGTTTTGTGGTTGACTGTCCTTCTTGAATGCTACTTTCCCTGTCCGATATTTGTATATTTCTTCACCAAAACGACCATTTACAATGCGCAAAGCACTCTGCTTACACATATCTAACAAAAGTAAACCGTTATTATTTGTGTGACCCTTATCCTGTGAAAAGCGAGGCATTTCTTTGTCTGGAATATAGTCATCCGGTAACATAGGCAAATGTACATAATTATCATCGCAAACAAAATCATAATTTGTCGACGTACGGCTATTCATGTCTCCGCAAATCAATAGCATGCAATCGTTAGACGTTTTATTTTCAATAAATGCAACATGCTAACATCCTATCAAATATATTTGTTTCAACAAACTCCGGCCGACTACTATCATCAGGTAATATATACGTAAGGCAAATGTACAAATCACTATTTATTGAAAATATAGAACCATTAAGTTTAATTCAAATTAAATCATTTTGACTAGTAAATACTAACGTGTCATCACTCACATAATCATTTCGAACGTAAATAACTATACCTCCGGAGTTTCGCTTGGCGGATTTTAAATTCTCAGACCTATGCAAAACAAAGCAACACAAGTTATCGACATGAATATTTGAAAATGTATCTGTCCATGTTTCTGTAAACATAACAATATCACTTGACGAGAAAACTTGTTTAATTTCAGCACTTTTGAGTTTGTTTGTTCGTTTTGTCACTAAACCTTGAATATTAAGTAGTGAACAACGCAACGTCACCTTCTCAGTGTCTTCCTACAAGTTTGGTGGATTAGTACCTGATTTGTCATAGTTCTGATGGTCAGTAGTTGCACCGTTATTTGTCACATAATGTGAACATTAGTACAGATATACTTGCTAATTAATCCAACACTGATTTTTAATAGTTATTAATAGTTGCAATTCAATTGCTGACTACTTTAACTTAGTTTGTCTACCAAAAGGAAACACGTTTTAACTATTTAGATAATTAACACAAAAGTTGATCCTGGCTAGGATTGGCTAGGATTCCTGAGTCACTAAGTTGCGATGCTGACCAGTAGTACCTTTCAAAATGTTGTACAATACTATCAAATATAAGTAAAGTATGGTTTGCCTGTGGTTTACTTTATATACAATACTAATGGACACCAATGCATTTTTAAGTAAAGTGCCACGTGACGTTTGTAAGACTAAAACGAAAAATATTATGGGATAAAATCCAAGTTTTCGTCATTTTGTTAACAAGCAATAAATGAGACAAGCTACAGCATGTTTGCTAGTAGATCAAACAGTTTTGTTGTTAACATTGTGTGTTTGTATTTTGTATTTTCATCATTTACGTGGATTATTCACAACGCGTCTGGTAAGACCAATGTGATATTCACCTCCGCCAACATCATCCTTGCTATAAAAACGGTAATTCTGGGTAAATCAAACATATAGATTGTACGAGTTGCCTCTATTTGGTTGACATATTTGTTCACGGTATATTTTGTAAAGTGTCATTATATTTCCTAGACTACATTAATTGAAACATAAGAATAAAGAAAGTATAACATCTACATGTAAATACTTATAAAATTGCTTTTTTCATTCAGCAGAAACACGAGCAGAAAAACTACTTCCAACGTATTGATAAGAGTAAGTATCATTAATATACTTACCTAAGTGAGCAACGTATGGTGTTGTCATATATCGGCATTTTAATGTGAAGGTAACTTTAACAGAAGTATTTTGTATTTGTGTAGCACTTTGCGATTACTAATTATCATAATAATTCTATTGCTACGAATGTTTTTACAATTGCTAAAAAAGTGTATGAAGCTGGGAGATGTTAAAAAACTATTGTTCCATGAATATCAGCCGTGAGTTGGTATGCCTTGGCCGTAGATAAACAGGCGATATTAATTAATACATTTGTTATATCAGAAACAATTATGCGCTGTAAACATTTATGTGAAGTGTATATGAGTGTTTGACCGACTCGTGCTATATACGCTTTATCATGTATCGTGCCTCAGGCTTTACGGACAACATTTCAATGAGGCACTCGATTAAATTTATTGTATAGGTCATGTCTAGAAAAGTGATGTGATCGAAAGTTTTACGCAGTAATCCATATTGACAGACAGTTTTGTATAGCCTGCACAGGTATATGGTGTACAAAACAATGCGCCACTCATAAAGAGGAGGTAACTTTAATACATTCTAGTGTTGTTAATATACAAACTTTTAATATATTCGAGCTCTCTTTTCCCCGAATACAAGTCATGTATTTCATTCGATACATGAGTGACAGTTAGTATTCGGTACCATAACTTAATTAGTATAAGGACGATAAGTTGACCTATGCTTTGTTTACTGTTTCCCTTTTGTTGGTAAACTAATGAGATGCATTAAATACATGATTAAGTTAATACATACATATAGGAATGGTTTGTAACATAACTGTACGTAATAAATATGTTATTGTGTTTACTTTTTCTTTAAGACACATTATGTAATTCTAGCATTCTATGGACATGTTAAGTTTATGGACATATACTTTTTCTTAGTATTTTTAAAGTACATTCCAACTTAAAAGGCAAAATGTAGTTTGAGGAAAACTTCTTTTATTCTGTGTAAATGCTGGTAAAATTCTGAATCACAAACAGGGCATCATCTTACATAATATTGTTTAACTATAGAAATATCAGTGTTGGACATCTAAGCGCACACTTTTTTAACTTTTTGTAGCTGTTGTTCACACGTGGTAAAACACATCCAAATAAAGGGTGGTTGCGTGTAAGCGGTGTTTATATGTGTGTGTGTGTGTGTGTATGCAGTTGTACGCGTATGATTATGTATGTGTGTATGTATATGAATATGTGGATATGTATATGCGTGCGTGCGCGCGCGCTTGTGTGTGTGTGTGTGTGCTTTTAAGTGAATCAAACTGTACTTTACTACATTAGATCTACATGCTGACCAAAATATCCCACTGTATACTTTTGAAAACTCATTTTTATGTATTTACCTTACATCTTACACTACTCTTTCTTTCTCCTTTACTCGTCTGTAGCAATCCCAATTTACATATCCTTATTTGACACACGCTGACATGAATACTAGTGTATGCTCGTTTAATGTTCGTGGTCTCGGAAATAAAAAAAAAGTGAAAAAATGTTTTGCTGGCTAGAACAACAACCCTACTCTATTTGTCTTTTACAAGAAACACACTATTCATCAAACATACACTAACATTGGAAACAAGAATGGGGAATGAGCAGCAATAGTGAAGGGGTAGCTATACTGATAAAAACTAACTGCTCATATAAAATCATTAACTATACTGATATAGTAGTCGGCCGTCTCCAAGCGTTAGAACTCACATTGAACGACAAAATGATAACACTCTTAAATATTTATGGACCAAATAAAGATGACATTACACTTTTTGAGTAATTAGAACAATATATTATAGAGAATGAAGACAAAAACCTTATTATTGGTGGTGACGACTTTAATTCTGTTTTGAATATAGAAACTGATAAAAATAATGGACGAGTTGATACTAATAAAAAATTTCGAAGCAAACTTAACTCAGTAATTGAGACGCTTAACTTAGTAGACACTTGGCGCGTACAACACCCGGACAAAAAAGAATTCACTTGGCATTCAAACACAAAACCTTCAATTTTCTCAAGACGACTATTTTTTGATATCTGAAAATCTTGCAAACTCAACACAATATAGTAATATTAAAGCGGGATTCAGGTCTGAACTTATCTATTGTAAGTATTCAAATAAATTTAATGCACCTAATCAAAGGTCCCGTTTTTTTTTAAAATAAACAACAGCCTGATTTTACAACACGAATATCAAGAAACAATAAGAAAAGGCATACAAGAAACTGCAGATATAAACAATGAATCAAATCCTAATACTCTATGGGAAATTATAAAAGGAACAATCTGAAATGAAACTATAAAATATGCGAGTATTAAAAAGAAAGCAGACAGTGAAAAAGAAAAGAAGATTAATTTGAACATAACACAACTAGAAGACCAACTACAAAATTCTCCTAAGATGCAAATTATTGAAACTGCTAAATTAGAACTAGAACTTAATAAAATAACAACAGACTTCTGCAAGATATTTTGGAACGATATAAAACATTTCTATATAACCTCAATTTACTATTCTTATCAAATACAAAACATGACTGAACTGCAAAAACAAAGTTTAACAACACTCACAACAGGCAAAGATACAACGCACCTACGAAACTGGCACCCTATTAGCTTAATGATTGTCGACTACAAGCTAGCAACTAAAACTATAGCCAATCGAATAAAAAAGTGTTAATAAAAATAATAAATAGCTCTCAAACAGATATTTTAAAAGGACGATATATCGGCGAAAATATTAGACTTTTATTTGAAATTCTAGATCACCTAGAAGACAATCAACTTCCAGTTCTTCTATGTTTTGCAGATTTTGAAAAAGCATTTGATAGCCTTGACCATGAGTTCATATTCGAATCATTAAAACATTTCAATTTTGTTGACTCACGTTTAGATTGGATAAAACTATTTTATACTGATTCTAAAAGTTGTGTTTTAAATAATGGTCACATGACAATTTGTTTCGCAATTCAATGAGGTGTCTATCAAGGGTGTCCTTTTTCTCCTTATTTATTTATTATTTGTATCGAACTTTTGTCATACGAAATTTTAAACAATAATAATATTAAAGGTATACGTAAGCAGGGTATGGAATGTAAAAATACCCTTCTTGCTGATAATGCAACGTTTTTAACGGATGGTTCAAAACGGTCATTTGAAACACTTGTAAGTGTATTAGACAAAGAAATATAAAAAGATCGGATTGGGAAAGTAGCATTCAAGGAAGACAGTCGACCACAAAACACAGAAACAAAAACGCAAACAGACAAACAAGAAGGCAAAAGTAATAATAAATGCAAACGACATCACAAACACAAAACGGGTTGACAATAGGGCTACCGCCTCGTTTGAAATTAAATATGGGAAAATGTAGCGTTTTAAGAGCAGGTTCATTAAAAAATACAGACTTGAAATACCTCTTACATGAACAATTTCATTGGACCTCAGAAAAAGTTTGTTTGATAGGAAAAATCACAGTGATTAAAACTTTTGCGCTCCCAAAATTAATTTACCCCTTAACCGTATTGCCTTTTCCATCAAATGCAAATTTAAAACAAATAAATAATCTTATGTTCGAATTTATTTGGGACTCAAAACGCCCGATAAAATCGAAAGAAATGTGCTTACCCATAGTCATCAAAATGGTGGTCTAAAAATGATTGATATCCATAAATTCACTTTATCCTTAAAAGCAAGTTGGATCAAAAGACTATTTGACGACAATAATTCTGGATTGTGAAAATGTTATTACCTGTCTAAACTTGAACAATACGCCGGAAAACACATATTTTCGGATGTAACTTAGAAGAAAGAAACGTAATAAACAGGTTCTAAAAAAATATATTTTTACAGCAAATAATCACGTCATGGATAAAAATAAAAAAATAAAATAAAATAAACATTGGCAAAGAAATAATCTGGAATAACGCTCAAATACAAATCGAAAGAAAAACCCTGTTTCATAATACATGGTTCAATAAAGGAATAAAATACATAGAACAAATATATGATTTCAGGAAAAAAGATTTCTATACATTTGTAGAATTTAGTGAACTTTTTATATTTTCTATTCGAAAGCGTAAATCTAGTTCTCCGCTGATTTACATACAATTTTAAAACAATCTGGAAAGCACTCTATGCTCACGGCTTACCTCTTTGTCCATTTCTTCACTGAAGTTGGTCGACGAGGAAGCAGACACAATTTCCATTCGTACAGATCCCTTGTACAACACTGCTTCCATAGTTCAAAGCTACACACAACATGTTCTCCGACCCCATACTGACAAGGAGTCTGATCACGTCAGACATTTTCTAAAACTACTATATATAAACAAAGGTATTGATTTTATTGACATGCTTAGTTTTTTTAGAGATGCTCATGTAGTTGATTCTATCCCAAAATATTAAAAAAATTCAGAAAGTCCTGTAATTTGTTATAAGTACAAAAAGTCTATTAGAAATATTATTTTCAACTACAACAAATTGTTTCTGACCTTGATATAGTAAATACCACTCCTAAGGAATGTGAATGTAACACATCAAAATTCTGCTATGCTCCAGAATGTCATGTCATCACTGATATATTGTTGATAAACGTATTCGGCATTTGTTTTCGAAAGGTCCTAAATATAGATTACCTTCAATTAATGGTTTTTATTGCCTGTCGTGCCCAGATCGCCCACTCATATTTTGTGTAAATTTGGAATGCTAGTTTTTCGATGATTTTGGGGATTTTTTGAAACTGTAAGTTTAATTTTCTCGCAGTATATGCATTATTTAAACAAAAGGTAACCATGTAGTATTTTGCCCTAGTAAGAATTTTAGGAATCTTTACACTTCATTTTTTTTTCTCTTCAGGACTATGTTACATTTTCGATGTTATTACTGCACAAAATAAACAAAAACATTTGACAGTGTCGTACACCACAACGTCATACATATGGAATCCGAATTTAAGCTTCAAAAGGAAAGTCTCTAACACCAAATACCTGTCAAAGCATTTCAATTTGTTTCTTGAAACAATCGTCAGAGATGGAAGGTCAGTTATTCCATTTTCGCATACTGAATTCCATAAAATGTCAGCAAACTTTTGAAAAACCATCACCTTAAATGGTGATCATGTTTCATCTCACATCATAATTAAATACGCGAAGTCGCTACCATTCTACAAGTCCGATCTATTTCACGTTCCTATGTTTATCGCCTTTATTGTTGCCTGATGCTATGTTGGTTTATCTAAACTCTTTACCACATTATTAAATGAAAGAATTTTGACCTTTTGTGATAATAACCATGTTTTGTCTGATGCGCAATTTGGATTCAGGAAAGGGCGCTCAACCACTAATGCATTGTTTGTCTTGCTAAATACTGTTCAAAAATATCTGAATGACAAGAAAAGACTATATTGTGTGTCTGTTGATCTGAAAAAGTGTTTTAATACAATTGATAGAAACGCATTATGGTTGAAACTTTACAAAATGGGAATACAGGGTAAATTGTTAAGAATAATGAAAGATATGTATTAAAAAGTCAAATCATGTGTAAGACATAGTGAAAATTACTCAGATTTTTCGAATATGCGATTGGGTTAAGGCAAGGGGAGATAAACTCGCCGATATTGTTTTCTCTTTTATTGAGGACCTAGAACTTTATTTACAAAATGACATAAATACCGGTTTAGAAATTGATGATATTGTTCTTATATTACTATTATTTGCGGACGATATGGTTATTATGGGGAAATCACCTGAAGAATTACAAAAAAATATTAATTTACTTTATGACTATTGTAACAAATGGGGATTAGAGGTGAATACGGTTAAAACAAAGATTATGTTTTTAGCTCGACTGATCAGAGATCAGCAGAGCTTATGCCGTGGTGCGGTGACCGTCGTCCGTCCGTCTGACCGTTTGTCTGTCCGTCCGTCCGTAGTTGTTTTGTAGCGACTACTCCTCTGAAACTACTGAATGGATTTTCATGAAACTTTAAAGAAATGTTGCCCATGAAGTCTAGCTGATCCTAGCAAAAATTCATGTTGATGCGAAATCCAAAAACTTGTAGCGACTACTCCTCTGTAACTACTAGACGGATTTTCATGAATCTTTACAGGAATGATGTTGCCCTTGATGTCGAATTGATCTTAGCAAAATTTCAGGTCTGCCGGAAATTCAAGGTGGCCGCCATGGCTAAAAATAGATTTTCAAAATATAAGTTACTACTTCTTGAAAACTATGTGACATTGATATTGGACTTTTTCTAAAATGATCAGTATGACATGATGTTGATCCTTGTCAACAAATATTTTGATTTAACGTCAAACATGGCCGCCAGCGGCCATCTTTGTTTGCATAGAGTTATATAATGAAAACTTGTAGCGACTACTCCTCCGAAACTACTTGACGGATGTTCATGAAACTTCACAGAAATGCAGATCTAGCTATCAAAAACCTATCAGTAGAGCTTCAAGGTCATTGACCTCTTGTTTAGAAAAAGAGGTGGTTTATTAAACAATGACTATTGGCATTATAATGGAGAGAACATAGAGATAGTAAAGGATTTCAACTATTTAGGTACAGTTTTTAATTATGCTGGAAATTTTGCTCTGAACCAAGAACAACTTATTGGAAAATCTTTGAAAGCATTTAATGTTCTCTTAGTAAACTGTAGAAAAATAAGGTTGAAAACAAATATATTATGTCAACTATTTGATTCATTTGTGGGGTCAATTTTGAATTATTCTTCGGAAATTTGGGGATATACAAAATCAAAGCAAATCGAAAGAATACATTTAACATTTTGTAAAAAAAATTAAAAGTAAAAAATAGTTCTTGTACACCAGGAGTATATGGTGAATTAGGTAGATATCCTTTATTTATAACGCATTATGTAAGAATACTTAAATACTGGTTTAAATTATTGAAAACAGATAACATAATACTTAAAAGCATTTACATAACGTCACTAAAAGATTGTGAACATGGGTATAAAAATTAGGCATCGAATGTAAAACATATGTTAAACGAATATGGTTTTACAAATGTCTGGAATGACCCAAATTCTGTTAATGCTAAACACTTTATAACTACGGTTAGACAAAGAGTTGTTGATTGTTTTATACAACGATGGTTTGTAGATAAGGAATCAATTGGTGTACTTGAATTTTATAATAATTGTAAATTGAGTTTTAATTATGAATCATACCTTGATATTTTACCATGTAATCTCAGACCATATTTAACAAAAATCAGAATATCAGCACATTCGCTAAAAATGCAAACCTGTAGATACTCTCGTAATAGAATACCTATAAATGAAAAATATTGTCAATGCTGTCACAATATTGATTTGGAAGATGAATACCATTTTATTTTGATTTGTCCTTGTTACACAAGAATCCGGACAATTTATATTAAAAACTATTATTATAATAGACCTAGTATGTTTAAATTCTTAGAATTACTGCAGACACAGGATAAGAATATTAATATAAAGTTAGCAAAATATAGTAGTACAGCTTTAGCTGTAAGGAATACAATCTTGATTAATTAAACAATGTTTAGCTCTTTTGTATTTTCATTCTCATGTATCAGTTACTCAACAATAATATTGCTCATAGCAAATGTACTTTTGTTTAAAAACACGAGACTTATTATGCATGAAAATTCATGAATGTATAAATAACAATGTACATTCTGTTTGATGAATGTTATAACACTTTCTAAAAATGTATAGACGAAGAATTTAGCTTTGAATTGAATATATCAAAAGTATGCGTTTCGCGATAGGAATGAAGCGTTTTACTTTGATCAAGTTGACAGGTTTTTTCTTGTTTCAATCTGGGTTATGGAAAACCCTCACATTGAAAGTTTGCAAGATTATACTATGTGACGATAAATCGTTATCTGCATTATTTTTGAAAATGTAATGAATGAATGAAGAATGAAAGATGATGGAAAATCATGACCATGAGAATAAGTGTTTATGATGAAACATCATCACCATTTAAGGTGATTGTTTTTCAAAAGTTTTCTGACTGATAAAGGTAATTGAATTTTAACTGGACATATGTGTTCCTCCATTGAGAAAAGCGAACTGTATGTTGCTGTAACCGAGTGTCCATTAAAAGATGTCCTTGACCTTGATAATACAACAGTGGTAACATATTTTAAAATACAAAACAAAAACACGATGAAGAATAATGATGTTATTCAGGGTTTGAATGATATGTTACCTCTGCAACGGAAACGGTAGATGGTTTATTGTCAGAATGGAAGACGTTTTATTTTTATTTTCCGGCATCGCTTCCAGGGAAAAACCCAGCCTTGTCCGAGATTGTTTATGAACGTGGTTACGTTGTGCTGTGTGTCATTTCTTGTGTAATGAGGTATGATGGCACTGTGAAGCTTTTTTGAGGATCGAGAAACGGAGGGCAAAGGAGGGTTATGTTTGAAATATAAAGGAGATCAATTTACTGGAATCATAACTAGAGGACACTACAGTCCCAACCTATTGAAAATAAAATGTGCATTACCTAGTAAAAACATTTTGAATGAACATATTGAATAAGGCCAAGTTGTTTAAGTCAATGGATAATTACACCACTTCTCGAAACATTTTCAAAAACTGTGAACGATTCAACATCAGATACACTTGTTGACCTTAAGAAATTAAACTGTGGCCGAAAACTTGGTGATGTTAACTGTTTGGCTTACGAAAAAAATACATGAATGGAAAGACGAGATCGATTTGACGATGCAATTGCTACTTTGTAAGAAATGAAAATTGATCAGGTCAAAACGAATGAGACTAATTCAAAGAAATCTACACCGAATTTGATTTCATAAACCAATTCTATAACAAAAGATATAATCAGTTAAGTATTGCTGCAGTTCTATGAAATATAATTTTAATGTATTGTATTATCAATATATTATTGAATATATGTGTGTCTGCTTATTTAAATTTCTCTTAAATAATCATTGATATATCCATGCATAACCATATACTATGAACGCTATCGCTTTTGTCATTCATAATTTGGAAAACAAGCACAAACAATTAATACAGAGGTGACCCTGAATTGTTTTAGTTTATATATTTCAATGAAATATGAAGTGTGTAAGGAAAAAATGAGATATAGGGTCCTATAGAAACCACAGCGTCCGAGCGCAATGGCATCGTAGGTCCACACTGTACTGCAAACAAGGACTTGACAATACAATGAAAGAGACAAAAACAACAGAATTGGTGGTGAAGACAGGGTTACCGACTTGGAACGGTCAGTAGGCAATAAGGCCTACTGGTTAGCTTGAATCGAATTAGTTTAACTAAAAAAAATCAATTAACCACCGGACAGAACATGAAAGAAGGAATGGGCAAACGGTTGAGCCACACGTTGCATCCCCTGACAACTTTCGTTAAGACGTTATAAATTGAATACCGACCGTGAATTTGATAATTACGAATAGGTGAGCTGAATGGCAATATTTGCCGTATAAGAAAAGGCGTTAGGCTAAAACAAACCAGCGCCTCTTCAACGAAAAACTAGCTCTTACCTTCAACAAACAATCACTTCGATAAATGTTAACATCTACAAGCCAAACCAGACAAAATATATGTTTTGGCTTTAATATTTGATGTTGAGGATAACTTATATCAAAAACAAACTAAAATCCAGTTGATCTGATCCAACAAATATATTTTTTGATGGAATATAAGGCGGTAAAGTAAATATAGATAGATAAACTTTATTAATATAGAAGACCAAATGTCCTATCAGTATACAATACAAAATACAAAAAAAACATATAATATTTATAATTAAACAGTCAATGGTTTGCATTCATCAATTTTAACAGTATTACTAGTATGTAGTATATTCATTATTGTCCAACTGTAAATACATGTTTGTTATTTTATACATATATTTATACATATACTCGTTATAACCTTATATTTTCTTATTATCTTAACGTAAGGCTTACGTCAAAGTAGAAAAGTATATGACATTTCACATCAGACATATATGTCATTTGACATTATATGATGAATAAGCAACTAAGAGGAGGAATTCTCCTTTGTTATATCGTAAGTTTCGTTTCTTTTTTGAAAGCTTTTAAAAATAAAAATATCGAGATTTTTAACAATTTAATTTTTTTTTGATTGCAACAATTCTATATATTTGAGTGTATTTGGTTTTTTCCAATAAAACGTTTTAATATAAGCCTCTCTAAAGTCATGATAAAGTGGACATTCCAGTATAAAATGAAATTCGTCCTCCAAAGAATTACAAAGTTTACATTTTCTTTCTGAAGGTGGTATTTTTGCAGGTTTGTGTCTCTGTTTCAAGTCTGATGACACTCTAAAGAAGGATAAAGTCTAGTTAATACTAATCCAATTTTTTTGATAGTAACGTTTTCTAAGTAGGGTTTAAAACTGAATTCCGAGAATAAAATGTGACAATTCGCTCTAGTTGAAATTGATAAATTTTCGTTCCATTTCTGTACAAAAGTATGAGTTAATCTCTGATTAAATAGAGAAAGAAAACTATTTACATTTCCCACCCATTGAAAAAAAATAGGTAAAATTAGTTTATAAAATAAATCTAACATGTGACTCACAGATATATCATGAAATTTATACACATATGATTTTAATTTATATATTGCGTTGAGAGCTTGTCACGCTAGTGCCCCGTGGGTTTCTCTGAAAGACCCACCAGTTGTAAAAACTATCCCTAAATACGTAAATTTGTTGACGATGTCAAGTTGTGAACCATTATAGATAAAATGTAAATTTCTTCTGTTTCTCACACCTTTTTTAAACACCATAACTTTTGTTTTATTCACATTTACTGTAAATTTGCATTTAGTACAATAATCATGCAAAATATTTAAACCATTCTGTAAACCGCTCTCGTTTTCTAATAAAGATAACTATGTCATCAGCGTAAAGAAGTAAACATAACTTTAACATACCCATATCAATTCCCGTATATCCTTTTAAAATAAAAGTTTCCTAAAGGTCATTCAGATACATGGAAAACAAAAATGGTGACAGACATTCACCCTGAGCGACTCCCAGAAAACATGTATATGCTTCGCTCAACTGATTCTCATATTTAACACGTAATTTTACATGTTTGTACATAGATTTAATAACTTCTAAGATGTTTCCCCGTACCCCAGTCTTTATGAGTTTATACCATAATATTTCTCTTACTATAAAATCAAAGGCTTTGGTAAAATCAATAAAGGCGACATATAATGTGTTGTTATCATTCAACAAATGGATATTACACCGTGTACAATAAATATATTATCAATAGTTCCCATATGTTTTCTAAAACCAGCTTGTGCTTCTATATAAAAGAGAGTATGATAATGGACCTTTGGAAACGGCCGAAAACGACACAAACGAAATATTGCAGTCTCGGTTTGATTGATTGTTCATCAGCGGTAGTGAAATATGCTAGCTTCCGCTCACGCCCTCTAGCCCCGGGTTGAGCGGAACTCAATATTAATAAAATCAATAGTACAACATTTTAACCATCCCGAAGATGGCATGCATATGGCGGTGGACATGGAGATTTATCTCCCCATAAACTTGATATTTATCTGCCCAATCGTTTAATCTATTATTTAAAATCCGTGTAAAAAGTTTTCCTAAAGTACTAAGTAAAGTTATGCCTATATAGTTTTCCGGTTTATTAACACCCCCCTTTTTGTGTAATGGTATGACATAACCTTCTGACCATTTTTCTGGGAAATAGCCTATGTCTAAGATTTTTTTGAAAAATTTACTTAAATAACCAATTAAAAAGTTGATCACATACTTAAAAAAATCGTTAATGACAAGATCTTGTCCTCCTGAACGGTTTAAACATATTTCTCTACATGCTTTGCTTATTTCACCGTGTGTTATTTTGTTATCTTATTCTTCAAACATGATTTGTATTTCACCATTAAGATATCTATCGTTAAAAAATATAACATCTTTATCTGGTTAAGCCGATTCTGGATTATTTACTGACTTGAAATACTCTGCAAAATGAGACGCCTTTAGCGAATTTGATTTATTTGGTGTGGACAAACCTTTTAACATTTTCCAGTACTCTTTCGAATTTTTGTAACGCATGTTTTCTAATCTATTTTTTTTTATCAAACACACATTTTTTGTTTCTAATAATATTTTTATATTCAGTTCGAACTTTCGTTAAACTGTGACTGTTTTCATCGGTTTTGATATTTCTAAAATAGTTTAGTTTCTCGGAATTACAATTTCTATCGTTAATTTTCTTTTTAAATAAATGACCACACGTATCATCGAACATTTTATAAAACTATTTATGTTATTATTAATTTCGTTTTCGGACGAAACGGTGTTTAGATTGTCTTCAATACTATAAAGATTATTTTTAAAAAGGTTCGTGCCAAGCATTTCTTTGAATAAACACGCTTGATCGTTATTCCATTTATAGGAGTATTCGACGTATTCTAGATCGTATTGACTCTCACAATTAACATGTGTTGGCTAACCAAATGAAAACAAAATAGAAAACATTTGGTTCATCAACTACAAATGCAGTAAACAATGTCATTAAATTAGTTCGGCATAAAACATAATCAACTACACTACTCCCGTTATATGTAATACATGTACACTTCCCTAATCCTTTATCATTCCATAATCGTCCATTCATAATTCACATATCTGATGAATAGCAAACATTTAATAAATAATTTCAATTTTCGTTTGTGTTTTTGTCCTCAAAATCTCTTTGTAATTAAACGTCTTCTACATAATCGTCCGGTAATAAGTTCAAATTAAATAAATATTCATTTTCAACATAATCAAAACTTGTCCCCACTCCCGAATTCATATCCCCTGTAATTAAAAAACTACATTCATTGTCAAACTTATTTTCAAAGTACAACATATCATCGGCAATAATATCAAAAATATTTTGTTGTACAAACACTTCTCTGCTACTTTCACTTGGAATATTATAACATAAACATTAATAACGGTTAATTTAAACCGAATAACTTACCATCCAATTTAAGCCATATAAAACAATCATCTACAGTTTTTAATAATAAATCATCCGTAACCAAATTATTGGAAATGTATATAATTAAACCCCCACTGCCTCTACGTGCATTTTTAAGCTTTAACGTCCGGTGTAATTCGTAACAAGTGAAACCATCTATTTCATAATTGAGTTCATTATTTAGCCATGTTTCAGTATGAGCACAAATAACAAGATAGCTTTAATAAAATTATGCAATTTCATTGACGTTATTCTGAAAAATGTATAATTGTGTATCGATTTATAATACACATTAAAGCAGTTTTAGCCTATTTTTGTTTATATTACATGTATATTGTAATCATGTGTATTTTGTAAAATTACGAAGTTCTAGAACTGTCAATAGTACATAAACTAAATGACGCCAATACAAAGACAATGACTTTCTTTCCATTATGAATGTTTAACTGTATTGTGTGTGTTTTGTAATACTATATTGTTATACACAAGACATAAGAACCCCGACAATACCTTTTCACAGGTTTCGTTTTCGTATTATGTGTCAAGGTATAAATACTGGGGGTATCCCTACCTGTTATATCTCCACCTGTGTACATGTTGTGCAATATAATAAGGCGTATGTTGAACTATGCTACTTTTCCGTGTGATACTAATTATATAATAACTTACTGTTAAACACATAAGCATTGAAGTAAGATTCTTAATTTCCTACCTGTAAATAGTAGCTCCAGTATCACTGAATCACTGTTGAACTGTTTACACATTGTTCGAAGAAATATCTACAGGCAGTACGTCGAAGTCCCGTGCAAACACTGATTTTCATGTAGCTTAGTTAAATGTATGTCTTATATATGCCGTAAAGAAATGAACCTACGTTGTATATTGTTATATTTTGATTTGCATGCATCTATAGATCTAAATGCATTACTTAATATTAACCATAATTCAATATTTAATATGTTACTGTTATTTGTATTATAGTCTATATGGTTAAAGGGAGGGAGACCGGCATGATATATAAATAAATATACACGTGTCTATGCATGCTCAGTTGTCTCCCCTCTGACACCGATGAACAATAGCTATCTTAACTTACATCATACCTTCTTATCTGACTGTAGATTATTTTGTGAAAACTATCAGTTCTGCTCTGCACTATCATCATTTTCTCTCGCTGTACTACCGCCTTTATTTGTCATAACGATTACCATTTACAGTTGAACTTGCATTATATATTATATCCATTGCTGTTTTACACATGTAAAATCTTGGAATAAAAGAATTTGAATTGAAATTGAATTGAGTAAACATAATTATATCATTTGTTTTAAAAATAAGTTTAACTTCCTCAGATTGTAACTTGTTATAGCTTTTCCCAATAAGTCCTTGAATGTTCAATACACAAAATCGAATTCCCTCCCCTACGCTTTCCTATTTGTGATCGTCCCCATCATTGGGTTTTTGTTTACTTGTACTTTTGCCGTGGGAATCGCCTGTGACGTCATTTGTGATTTCCCGTGCAGTAAAGTTAATGTTGCGTGTCGTCGATTTGTTTACGGACAGTGACCTAGTTCTGCGATGTGTATTCACTTGAGCCTCGAGTGTTTCCTGAGGATTCATTTTACGTTGTGTAATAATTGGATTTACAGGAGTATATTTATCTCGACCTGTTTTTCGACTGACTGTGCTGGCCTAATAAATGGTGAGTCTTTTGTTTTTACATCAGTCTGAGCACGTTAAATCAACGGTATTACGTGATGCCTCCAGGCGATCTGTATGTGATTTATCATGTGATTTGTGTTCCAGGGTCACGTGCACATTGTTACCCTTTTCGGTGTGGGCGTTGTCTTCGCTGGTTTGTGTACTTTCTGTTGCTTTAGATCGTGCAATAGTAGTTTTAAATACCGAGTCTGGAAAAACATCGGCTGCATCTGGATCACCAATAGCTACGTTATGCGAGTATGCACTAATGTTTCGCTGGGTTTTGTGTGACTTCCATATCTGTGCATGTGTTTCAATTTCTTCCGTAGGTTCGGAACCATCAACCTTGCTTTCGCGAAACACACTGAGCCACTCGGGAATATATCGTCCTCCATACTACCATCAATGAATAATTTTGCTGGGTATCTGATTTGGACTTCTTTTTCTTTTTGAACGCGCGTCTTTCGCTTTTTCTGACATGTACAGCTTCTTTCGTGAATCCGCGATCTCCTTTGTCCTTCAGTCCCGATCCATACCAAACGGTGTGCCCGTTAACTTGTACGCGTTTTCGAGTACGATTTCCGTATCGACGTCATCCCTGAGGCGCACAATTATCGCGTAAAATCGCGTAATATTTTACAATCATATATATTGGAGTATGAAGAAAACATTATATCAACATTATTATATACATTTTAGACTAATGCCGAAAATGCTCTACCAGCAGATCACTCAAACATTTGCTGTTTCAGTCAAATCTAAAAACTCATTTAATATGATACCAAAGTATTTGTAGTTTTCACATATTTCAAGCTTAGTATTACCTATGAGACATTTAAATGCTGTCATTCATTGGTTTGCTTGTTTTTTCCAAAACTGTACTACTTTCGTTTTACTTATATTAATTAACATTTGAATTTTCCAACGCCAGGTGTTAAGAACAGTTATCATTACCTGTTAATTAAGTTCAGATGGAGCTATTAACACGATGTCGTCTGCAAAAAGAAGAATTTCTACTTTGATATCGTTTCCTATTTCAACACCAAGACCCAAATGTTTAATTTCCAACGTAAGATCATTGATAACAATAGAGAAAAAGCTTCAATAACATCTGCCTGGGTATCTGGTGAAAGACTCAACATGACATCTCTTTCATAGCAAAATAAGAACAAATCTGCAACAAGTGGTGCACAGTTCGTACCCATAGGGTTACCAACAATTTGTCTATAAACGGTGGTTCCATACCTAACGAAAATATTATCTAATAGGAAGATTGGTGCTTCACAAACTTCATAGCAAGTCCACATAGTATAATTGTCTAAACTACCGTTAGTAAAAAACGCTTTTATATTATTACATGCCAAACATGTAGTATTTTCTCTAGCGAATGTTTTTTGAATAAGAGAAATTAGCTTGTCTTTAATAAGGTGATGTGGTAAGGTTGTTTATAGTGTAGAGAAGTCATAAGTGCTTATTGATGAAACTTGACCTTTATTGAAAATTTTATCAAGAACGTCTCCTGAATTTTTTATAGACCAAAATAAATCAATCCAGAGTTTTCATAAGTTTATTCACAATATAGTTTAACGTGATCTTTAACGGCAGTAAGACAAGAAGTTAAAAGTTTGGAGATGATTGTTGTGGTGCAGGCACTAGAATTCGAAATATAGCGAGCATTATATGGATTTTTATGTAATTTAGGAATCCAGTACATAGTAGGCAGTTTATTTTGCTTATCGTTTACACTCGAAGTTTTGTAAGTGTTTTTCTAAATTGAATACTACTACAGTATCTAGATATGCTTTGAATTTAAAGTCGGAGAAACACGTATAAAATATTGCTTTGCCAGATCTCTGTATTCTTTCATCCCAGTTTTGTACAAAATAATCTTTAAGACGTTGCTTGAAAACAGATAAAAATATGTTCACGTCCGCTACACCCTGTGGTAACCATACTTCATAGAATCCGAAACGGGATAAGTTATCTTTGACAGAAGACGCCCAGTTCGATATAGACCACGAGGGGTAAACCCGGTATCAGCGCAAATTCTCGACGAAAACCAGTCATGGTTTCGCAACGATAGTGGTATCGGTTGCGCGACGAATAGTCACTGATTCTCAACGATGTATGTTTACCAACGTAGATTTTGAATGGAAATGGTAACTTTTTTGTATTTTAGCTAGTTTTCATTCCGCAATATATCATTAAACGCTAATATATAAATATAATTAAAAGTCGAACAGAGAATGCAGCTTTCACAGAACATAGTAAACTCAGAAACACGCAAAAGGACAAACATGAATGGCAATGTTAATAAGGAATAAAGGCATATGACGTCACGACCACAAAAAGTGTTGACAGTAGGGATACCGCCAAACCTCCCATTCATAAATAAATAGCTGTGTTTTAATGTTAAATAATTATGTTTTAAAAAAGTGTTTTGCATAGTTTCTCTATAAACAACATTTTTACATCGATTTGTAAACTAAAAGAATTCTTAAAAAAATCAAAATGTATAGCACTTTAATACAGAATGCTTTATCGAAACATCTAAACACACAATTAAAAAGTAATATTTAGTTCTTAATAATTTTCATTGGGTAAAAAAGAGCTATTTAAAAAAGTGTGTGTCGTGGTTTTTCCTTGAAAGTGTCACGGCGTCTCGACGACAACATTGTTAATGTACCGGTTACACAACGATGTTTTGTCTCTTTTCCTAGTCTAACTAGCAGATAAAAGCATTAGTCTCTGTGGTTTTCATCATGTACAGAAGCGGGTAGACATTGTATTGAAAGGTACAGGAAAACAGCAATAATATAAACGAATCAAATTATGGGATTATTCCATTTAACATATACGGAAACGATACATATTGTGATTCATACCAATTTTATTATTGTATGCGTGTACACTTACCTGCCTTCTGTTCAGTAATCATTATGCGGTGTTGTATTGCCTATTGCCTTTGTAAACACAATGCGTTGATGTCGCCTATTCCAATAGGTGATATCACCAAATGATTTTATTAATAAAAAACAATACGGCTTTCCATATATCAAGCGGCTTGGGTAGGTTGGTCTAAGTACACACTGGTGTCAAACTGTTTTGACGCTACTAAGTATAGGATAGAGGCTCTGAAGAAAAATCTTCACTATTAAGAAACCGAAAGGGAGGGAGGGTAGCGACCGAACGCATTTTCTTAATGGTGAAGATTTATTTTCATATACTCTATCCGGCTTAGTGTTTGCCATATCTTTATCGAAAAGGTCACACTCTAACCTCTGAAGAACGCTGGTAGTAAATTCTTAATGAATAAATGCAGCCGATATTTGAAATTCTGAGCGATCTGATTGGTATAAACTCTAAGTTAAACACTAAATTTACGTATATCCGTCTTATCCATCATATTAGTTTGTTTTATTAATATTCCATATGCATGCCATTGTAGTGTAAATACCAACATACTACACGTTTGTATTCACTGGTGTACTCGTTAAAGGAACAAAGAGCATACAATAAGAAATTTGGAAATCGCCGAACACGATAAATACAAAACATATTGCAGTCTCGGTTTGATTGAGACTATTCATGAGCGGTAATGAAAAATGCTTGCTAAAGTTCATAACCTCTAGCCCTGGATTGAACATTTAAATAGGCCTTTCGATTTATTAATCCAGTATCATTTTGACTTTAAACCTACTTGCATATATTTAAATACAATGTTGATTGTTCAACCTTTCTTTGATATTCTACCATATGTTTGAATATATTACTGATGAAATATAATCAACAATAATATGCAAAAAACTATTTGCCTTATAGTATTCTTATAATTAATGTTAATGTTTAAAAAAAATGCAATTGTTAGGTAGAAAAACTAACTGGTGAGTTTGACTAAACGCGATTGCCGTGTGTCCCTTTAAGGTGCACTCATTACTTTCATTTCCATATATGTACTAACATCTACTTCCTTTATGCATATGGAAGATACTTCAAAAGAAACCTCCATCACACTTTCCAACCTACTAGTGGCTACGATTTCCTCCATTAGATAACCCTGTAAGTGTCGTAGAAAATCCGTGACACTGTAAGGGAGAAACCGTGACATTGGAATTGCAATCGTCAGGAAACCGTTTTTCCTGACAGTTTTATAGAATGTAATTTTTATGTCGGAGAACTACATAATACAGGAAGTATGGACGTTTCGTGGCGCAACCGATACCACTATCGTTGCACAAACGTGACTGGTTTTCGTCGAAAATATTTTGCGCTGGTACCGGGTTTACCCACAATATAGATGGCAGTTTAACCATACCTTCCAACATCATCATGTAAATGCGACAAATGTATTTCCTTTTATCTAAATTTAGAATTTCCAACCAGTATTTGAAGATTATGAAAACTGTTCTTGTATAATAATTCATCCTTCCTAATTCTCAGTAGATAAAATCATTTTGAGTTGATATTTTTACACCAAGCAATGGTTTGCAAAAATATCAGTGCACACGTTCAACACTTCACTGACATAGTTTAAGATAGGAGTAAATAATACATCAAACAGTTCAAGCGTGTGCCCTGTAGATAAGCTTGTAAATTTAGATAAATATATTTTAAGTTTAAAAATTGCTTTTTGTGCTTGTCTCGATAATTTTGTCTGAGCTTCAGTGAATGCCCCACCCGTTGTAAAACTAATACCCAAATATGAAAATGTATTCACAATTGCTGCAGGTAATGCATTGTAATAAAACGTTAAATTTCTTGGCAGTAGTCCACCTTTCCTGAAAACCATTAACTTGCCAGTGTTAAAGTTTCCAACTTTTACAGTAATCATGCAATATATGCAATCCTAAGTGTAATTCCATGGCCTTGCTGGCAAACTAAATTATAGCATCTGCATATAGTAATACAAACATATTAAGGGGACCGATATCCACAGGTTGTAACCTTTCATATAATAGTCATCTTCTAGGTCATTCAGATACATTGAAAATAGGAATGGCGACAGCATTTCCCCTTGACGAACCCCTAAGTGACATTCAAAGGTATCATTCAGTGTATTTTCAAACCTAACTTTTGATTTTACATTTTCACAGATAGATCTTATAACATCCAGCATTTCCCTATAACAGCAAGTTACATAAGCTTATACCAAAGATAATCCATAACAACATAGTCCAACGCTTTTGAGAAATCTACAAAGCACAAACAGTTGCTTTTTTGATTTAAAATACGTTTGATCAGTCCATGTAGGACAAAAACATTGTCTATAGTACTCATACAGGATCTAAAACTGGCTTGCGCTTCTACACATGCATAATACTCTTCTGACCAATGAGTCAATCGAGTATTTAATATTGTTGTAAATAGTTTTCCTATTACACTTAATAGCGTTATTCCTCTAAAGTTCTCAACGTTATTTAATGTATGTATGGGTACTATGTATCCTTCGCTCCACGAATCTAGAAAGCAACCACTATCAAGAATTGTGTTAAACAGTTTATTTAAATACGGTTGAAGTACATCTATACCATACATGAAACGTTTATTTAACACATTGTCAGGACCGTCGGAGCGAGCTTGACATAATGTAATATTCGGTATCGCAACTCTGCGTCGGTAACGGTGACATACGCGATTTTTCGTAATAAATATTGCAATGCTATTATACATAGCATCGATATCTTCACAGTTTGGTTCTCGTTTCTCATTATCTTCAATAGCGTCATTTATTTTGCGTAAAATGTCATCATCGCACATAAAACAATTATTTGGTAATACATCGCATTTGTGTTTTAAAAACATTCTATCGTCCGAACATTTGTAAAATTGGCATTTTCATCATTCCTCAAGATGGATGAAAATTGTTTCAGATAACTGTAAGTAAATATTTGGTTTTTAAATAGAATGATCTGGTATTACCCTATATGGTAAAGCATTGAATGTTTGTCAAAGATCTGTTGCAGGAAACATGCCAAACGATTCAATATTTCCTAAGTGTTCGTGCAGTACAAACATGTAGTCAACGGCTTATTTTCCTTTGTAACAAAAAACACGTGGCCTCGTGTTTTTTTTTGTCTCCTGTCGATAATTAGACCTGTACAACTAACTACGATAACGATTAGGACATCAGACTAAATACCAAGCACGAGCAAATGTTGGGGGTGATATCAAAGACATGGATTTTAATAGGCTCGCAGTGGTTTGTGCAGAAAATATTTAAATAAAAGAAAATCATATTTAAACATAAATTTTATTTATATAGATATTTAATGGGCATGCCTGAAGAATAGATCTCACTTAGCAAACTGCACATATTTTTTGAGAGGAAAGCATACAGCAGGTGCAGATCCAAGATTTTGGTTTGAGAATTTGTGTGTAGGAGTGGGGCGGGGTGAGCGTGGAACCTTCTGAAACAAAATGGTTTTCTACATTTAGTGAATTCTGTTGTAGAATAATTGCATGTTAAATCCAAAGATAACTAACAGTAGTAATCTGTAGCGCGGCCCATGTAATCTGGACTTCATAACTCTAGGTTATACTTGTGAAATTTTAGGGGGTAGGGGCGTCAGGTCCGCCCCCATTCCTGGATCCGCCTTAGTATATGATAAATACACTGTTAGCCTATGTCTTACTCCAAAACCGCGGCCGTAGCCGGGATAGTAAATACGCTGCGTCTAAAACTTTCTCGCCTCCCACAGCTGCGGGTTCCCATTGAGAGCTCGAAGTGTCAATTCTCATACAGATACAATTTGGAAAATTAAATAACATCCAATTTATTGATATTGTTGCGATTAAAGAAATTTATTATAAACGTTCCCGTGAAATAGTAGATTTTATGATTAAAATAAAACCTTATATTTCATTGTTTATATTTCACATGTGAAAATTTAATATATATGATTTTTTCACTCAAAATGACGTCATGCAACTGTTGACGTTCTTTACGTTGTTGACGTTATTGACGTCATCGTTTTGGCGCATTATATATTTTCTGCATAAATTTTCCGCTATTGATACAATATTTGTTGGTTTGTCGTGAATATAGGATTTATTTTCATGTCGAAGTGAGAAAACTCAAATATTTTTACTCGTCTTAAAGCACTCGTGAAAATATAAGTTTTCTCACGTCTCGATGAAAATAAATCCTATTTTCACTCAAAACAAACAAATATCCTCTATTTTGTTCTATTGAGTATAGAACTGAATTTTATCAAACTTACATTCAACCCCATATATATTATTGTAATATTGTATGGGGAGGTGCATCACAAATACACCTAGATAGAATTTACCGTCTTTAAAAAAAAACGCGCATGTAAGATAATATTTGAATATAACGTTGAGGACGTAGTAGAAAGCATGCAAGAATTAAAAATATTAACAGTATTTGACCGATTATATCTGCAAAGTTTGTGTTTAAAGTATACATATCTGAAATCCCTCAATATGTAAATGAAATTTCAGACGTCGAATAGCAAATGAAAAATTACCTGTTTTGAGATCAGAAACAGCCCATACATTTATCCTCCCACAACCAAAGAAAGAAATATTTAAGCAAAGTGTTACATATTCTGGACCAATCATTTGGAATAGCTTGCCAGACAGCTTAGAGAGCTTGAAAACAGTTGCAACTTCGTAAAATGGATAAAACAAACATCATAAAGTTATTAATGTATTACTAAAACATCTAGACTGATATTAAAGATTGCGAATAATATATCTAAATCTGAAATTATTTGAGTTCACAATATTTAATTTTTAGTTTGAACATTTTGTAAATTGAATACTAGAGAATATAGGGGAGTTAGATATGTACATCAGGCAGTATGATTGTATTTAAGTACGTTGGAAAGTGTTAGCTTTTTGCTTTGTTTGCTTATTTATGTGTTTTGTTATTATTGGTATTTTTTTATTTTATTTTTATTCCATTTTAATTTTTTGTGAGTTTGAGCATTTTGAAATTTAATGTATGAGCAGGCGTGTGGACAAAAGGTTAATGGGAAGTGACTGTGTACAAGGGTGTGTGAGGCTGGCTGCTGATATCTTATTCTCTTATTCATAATGTTTAACCAATCTGCCAATAAGTATTGTAAATGTGTAAATAATAGAGGGCCACGTGGAAGGAAGATTAGTTTTGTAACTAAATGTGTATAACCCTCTGTAAATAAAGTCTATTAATATTATTATTATAATTATTATTATTATTATTATTAATTCTTACAGATACATCAGGCTCATCAAGTGGTTCTTGTGGTGCGGAACAAATACTGATATTTTCTATTTTAGATGGTATAAATTAATGAATGGGCCGAAAATGCCCCTGCCCCTTTATTTACAAGAAAATCCATTGCTGAACAGCAACATGTGCTATCCTGGGTTACGCAGAAGGATAAAGTTAAATGAGATAAACGGCAATTTTGCTTCTTTTTTTCTTCTTTTCTTTTTAATTCGCGGCGCCCCGTTAGTTTTTCTACAGATTTAAATAGTGAATATAAATTTGTTTTACATATTACTTTTTACCGAATGGTGAGGAGGCATATAGCGTTAGCCATGTCCGTCCGTCCTTCTGTCCGTCCTTCCGTCCATCCTTCTGTTCTTCCGTCCGTCCGTCCCGAAATGTTTGTGTGTCTATCTCCTCCCACACTTTACAACCGATTGCATCGAAAATTTACAGGATGCTTACCTATGATGTCAAGATGTGCATTTCATTTCGGCGTCAAAATCGACACCGTATTACCGGGTTATGGACCATTTTTCATCAAATTTTACGTCAAAATATCTTGTGTGTCTATTCACTCCCACAATTTTCAACCGATTGCTTCAAAACTTTACAGGTTGCTTACCTATGATGTCAAGATGTGCATATTGTTTCGGCGTGAAAATCGACGTAGTATTACTGGAGTTATGGCCCTTCTTTCGTCAAATTTTCCATCAAAATATCTTGTGCGTCTATCTCCTTCCACATTTTTCAACCGATTTCTTTCGAAACTTTACAGGATGCTTACCTATGATGTCAAAATGTGCATATTACCGGACTTATGGTCCTTTTTTTGGCAATTTTTTCGTTAAAATATCTTGTGTGTCTACCTCCTCTCACAGTTTTCCTCCGTTTCTTTTCAAACTTTACAGGATGCTTACCTATGATATCAAAGTGTGCACGTCGATTCGGCGTCAAATTCGACTCAGTATTACCAGTGTTACGGCCACTTTTTTGTCAAGTTTTACACTGATTGTTTTCAGTGGGGGCTCCGTGTCCCATGGACACATTTCTAGTTTTATTATTGCAACACTAACATTGAATATCGTAAGCAAAAATAGTATAAAGGATAAAATTTACCCATATAGAAAACAATAAAAAACGATTGATCTAAGATAATCGATGCTTCCTTTCAACGTCTAAATCAATAACATTGGCAAGTCGCAATGCTGTCATTTTTATAAAAATGGAAGCGATTGAATGAAGTTGAACTAGATCATTCCCTGCAAACACATTTTGATCATGCCCGAAAAGTCGGTACCGTAGGTCCGTGAGATGGTACTGTGGTACGCATAAGACCAAGTGTTCCTCTTTCTCTATTCATATCCATGGCAAATAATATGTGACAAATTATTTCTTTGAATGGTGTACAGAGAAGAGATAGACTAATACTAACAGCGAATTTTTCTAGAGAGAAAAATACAGAACCCTGTGGTTTTTGAAAAACTGAAATATCGTACTGAACGTGGGCTTATCACTCGAATGTATACTAGAACATTTGAATTTATCCGTTTAGAACATATTTCCAAACGCTACATGATCATTAAAAAGGCATGGGAAGCTTGTTTATTTACTGCTAACATGCTAACATGCTAACATGCTAAATTGTTACATTGAACAGTATCTAGGTACAGCAGTTTATAATACTTCAAACTTTACTTTTATGAAACAGGAAAAGGAACAACAAATTAACAAGTAAGCTGTACTTAATACAAAACTTGGTTGATAATTCTTTGCTTTTAGAATAAAAAGACACCAAAACAAAAGTAATGAAAACACCTGCATTTATGACTTAATAAAACTATATGGCTTCATAGAAAGCTGTATTGGAAGGGCCTCATCAACTGAAACAAAATTGAATACAACCATTTTCTCATGCAATTGTATGTCTATCAGTGATTTGCAGTTACCCATACATATGTTCCCCTCCTCCAAATACAATAGGCTGGAAATAGGTCCTTAAAGCTACAGACGCAATAGGGGCGCAGCTGAATCATTTCACGTGCCTGAACCGCATAACTCAAACATGAATAATTGGGGTTGGAGGCAACGTAGTTCCCATTTTGCGAGCACGTGCAGATGCGCAGATGTTATAGTAATTATTTAAAAAACCCGAGTTTAAAGCGTATACTATATGACAGAGAAAACAAATCATATCAGAAGTAAACTATTATCAGATTCACCAAACAATCGTGTTGACAGATTTTATAGCGATATCATAGTCGAAAATCGCAGTACAAATGCGAAGATCGAAAACAAAAAGTTTTTGTTTTCTTCGAAATTGCCAATGTTACAAAAGAAAGAAATATAAAAAGATTTGAAAGGGAAAGTAGCATTCAAGGAGGACAGTCAACCACAAAACACAGAAACAAACACGCAAACAGACAAAGAAGAAGGCAAAAGCAATAATAAATGCAAACGACATCTCAAACACAAAAGGGTTGACAATAGGGCTACCGCCTTGGAACGGTCAGTGGCAAAGTTGGCCACTGGGGTTTAAACCGGTTATAGGGTGCACCAAACCTCACACTTACTCTACTGTCATCCCATTAAAACAGGACAGTGTAAATAAAGAAATCCCGCCATGATCTAATCTCTAACCAACAAGGCAGCATCACTAGGCAATATAAGTAAAACACAAATATGCTCGTGTAAATATAATACAAAAAGCAATAGCCTAGAAAGCCACAATGAAGGTACTTAATGACTTGGCAGAAGCCAGAGCAGTAAGAGAATAAACCATTAAGGGCACTACAAGAAAGATCATGGACAAACATCAAACGCCACCATCCCAATGGGCTTTAGGTAGGCGTCATCATAGGGTCCACAGCCTGTCCGGTTATCGTACAATTACAGAGGAAAGCATAGTGGCGAACTGTAAAAGGGTCTACCACCAAGCATGCAGTACGTTGCAAAATGATAGGGTCATAACCTCTTTTGATAAACTTTTTAACAAGTTTAACAAATATAGTATGAAAGTAATCATGACCAAGAATCTTACGAAGTTTATAAATCATGTCACCATAAATGTCAGGTTGTGATAGTACTTGTCCCAGAAGAGTCCTTAAATTACTTTTATATTTGGAAAGAAGATCAGGGTTACGATAATACAATTTTGCAAAGGTTTTACGAAGTTTATGGTAACGGTAACCCTGATTGAGTAACTTTTTAGCTCTACTGATCAGAGATCAGCAGAGCTTATGCCGTGGTGCGGCGTCCGTCGTCCGTCTGTCCGTCCGTCCGTCCGTCTGTCTGTCCGTCTGTCTGTAAACTTTTTTTTGTAGCGACTTCTCCTCTGAAACTACTGAATGGATTTTCATGAAACTTTACACAAATGTTGCCCATGAAGTCTAGTTGATCCTAACAAATGTTGATGTGAAATCCAAGATGGCCGCCAGATCTAAAAATAGGTTTTTAAAAAACAAGTTTGTAGCGACTTCTTCATGAAAACTATAAGTGATATTGATATGGGACTTTTTCTAAAATGATCAGCATGACATGATGTTGGTCCTTGTCGAAAATTGTTTTGATTCGACGTTAAACATGGCTGCCAGCGGCCATCTTTGTTTACATACAGTTATATAGTAAAAACTTGTAGCGACTACTCCTTTGAAACTAATTCACAGATTTTCATGAAACTTTACAGGAATATTGCTCTTAATGTCTAATTGATCCTAGTAAAAATTTCAGATCGGCCAGAAATTCAAGATGGCCGCCACAGCTAAAAATAGATTTTTAAAAAAGAAGTTTGTAGCGACTACGTCTTGAAAACTGTAAGTGATATTGATATGGGACTTTTTGTAAAATGATCAGCATGACATGATGGTTATAAGAGATAAACATTATTTTGATTCGACATTAAACATGGCTGCCAGTGGCCATCTTTGTTTACATATAGTTATATGATGAAAATTTGTAGCGACTACTCCTCTGAAACTACTTGACGGATTTTCATGAAACTTCAAAGGAATGTTGCTCTTGATGTCTTATTGATCCTAGCAAAATTTCAGGTCCCCCGGAAATTCAAGATGGCTGCCATGGCTAAAAATAGATTTTCAAAATACAAGTTTGTAGCGACTACTACTTGAAAACTATAAGTGATATTGATATTGGACTTTTTGTAAAATGATCAGCATGACATGATGTTGGTCCTTGTCAAAAATTGTTTTGATTCAACGTTAAACATGGCTGCCAGCAGCCATCTTTGTTTACATAGAGTTATATGGTAAAAACTTGTAGCGACTAATCCTTTGAAACTACTTGGCAGATTTTCATGAAACTTTACAGGAATGTTGCTCTTAATGTTTAATTGATTCTAGCAAAATTTCAGATCGGCCAGAAATTCAAGATGGCCGCCACAGCTAAAATTAGATTTTTTAAAAAAGAAGTTTGTAGCGACTACGTCTTGAAAACTATAAGTGATATTGATATGGGACTTTTCGTAAAATGATCAGCATGACATGATGGTTATCAGAGTCAAACATTATTTTGATTCGACGTTAAACATGGCTGTCAGCGGCCATCTTTGTTTACATAGAGTTATATAATGAAAACCTGTAGCGACTATTCCTGTGAAACCACTTGACGGATTTTCATGAAACTTCACAGGAATGTTGCTCTTGATGTCTAATTGATCCTAGCAAAATTTCAGGTCGGCCTGAAATTCAAGATGGCCGCCACGGCTAAAAATAATTTTTCAAAAAACAAGTCTGTAGCGACTACTTCCTGAAATCAAAATCAATCAGTAGAGCTTCAAGGTCATTGACCTCTTGTTAGTTATACAAAGATTACAAATATTAAAGTCCTTAACTCGAGTACAAGCTCTAGAAAAACGAATAAGTTGAGACACATACACCCGATAAGAAGTTGCTCGGGGAACATCCCCATCCAAGTGGGGATACTTAACAATGTCAAAATTAAAGTCATCTCTCTTGTCATAGATTTTTCTAAATATTTTACCATTTTCAATCGAGAGATCTAAATCAAGAAAAGAAGCGTTATTATCAGATATATTAGCTTTGTTAAGCTGAAGTTCTTTAGGATAAATATAATTAACCATAGTTGGAAAGAAAGGGTTGTCAATATTCAATATGTCATCCAGATACCTAGAGGTGTCATTAAAGTCTTCAATAACATCTGCCTGGGTATCTGGTGAAAGACTAAACGGTCACAAAAATTGTATATTCTTAAATATTGTTGAACTTGTCAGGTGTCGAAGATCATAACAAGTTCTACCTTTTCTGAAAATTTCTTATTTTTTCGTGAATATACATTTTTCGTGACCGTTTTGAAAGTTGGTACCTGCATTTCACTCTTTCAGAGGCTATTCAAAATGGCGGCGACACAGAAAAACACCCAGCCTAGGGCCATTCAGCCGCACGCCACACACCACACTTTTCCCTGGACAAATTAACATATCATATGTCACACAAAATTGTGAATTGAACTGAACGGTGTATCCGAAGGATGTGCTAAAAATAGCTCAAAGGTCAATTTCTGCTGATGCGTATATACACACATAGATAGATCCGGCCCGATAGATCGATGGATTATTTGTACAGGAGTGGAATTAAATCGTCGAAACAGTGTGACATGAAGAAGAAGAAGAAACCAAGCAAATCATGCCAAATGGGTCATGGCATGGATTGTTTGTTCTGTTTGTAAGTAAATACACTTTTAATTACTGTAGGACAAGTGTTTAACGTTGACACATATAAAATAGTGGTGGTTCATATATATTAACTTAATTCTGATAATTTTTTAGAACACATGAGTGATGAATGTAAGCCTTGAAAATACTATTTGTTTATGAATGCCACCTGTGATTGTGTCTGTGACTTAAATTTTGGACAGTATCCATCTTCTGGAAAGCACCACATTCAGTTCCAGTTGTGTTTTAAGTAAAATATTATGGAAAGCTGGCATTGATAGCATTGAGAAAGGTGGACAGAGTTATTAATATTAAAAACAAATGAAACAATATCATATATGACTGTTTTTTTTCAGGTCTGCTAAGTTACATGCAGTGTGCAGTGTTACCACAGCCAGACTCACAGTATAATTACATCAAGAGCCTTGTATAAGCCAGTGTTTAGGTAAGCACAGCTTCAAAAAATCTATGAATTTATCAATGTATGTTCTTTGCAAAATATTTGTCATTGTGCACCTGCACTTAGTCTCAGACGTTTTATACTAAAAATAAAAATGGTATTTTACAGCACATCGACACATAAATAGGTCATATTGTGCTTAGTACGGATGTAAAATGGAACAAACAAAATAAAAAGGTCCAAAATATTAAACTTAACCAAGACCCTGACTTAACATAAAGTGCTGGCATGGCCCAGCAAGAGCACGGTGGACGATAGCAATCTGGAGCTTCCGGGTTCAAGTCACAAATGCATCACTGAGTTTCGTCTGTGTTTTCGGGCAATACACCTTCCCTCAGCCTTGTTTGTTCCTCAGCCTTGTTTGTTGGATAGGGATTGAAACTGGGGAGTCTTTCAGCCGAGGACGATAAACAGCCATAGACATATTTGTATTAGTAAGAGTAAGACAGGTTCTCGAATTCCTATGTGTCCTTTGGGGCAGCTCTATATAAGGTATACCGGTAATGTGTTGATTAGCAGAAAACGATTATTTTTAATTTATCGTACATGTAAAAAAACTTCTATAATTGATTACTATTAATTTACATATTTCAATTCTACAAGTCAACTTATCTTTCACCTCTTCGGTTAGACTCTGCGTCATCAATACAAATTCCACAAAATCACTCATCATTTCTTAGAATTAAACCATATGTACGCCTTACACCTTTAAATCTTCATTCGGCAACCTCGTTTCATGTTCCTTCTAATAATATTACTAGGATTTTTAATAACGGCTCAAAAGTTTCCGTTACTCCTCTACGATCACCTATTTTGAGGAAATACCATATAAAGTCTCCTTTCAGAAATCATTTAGTTCATTCAAGGAGCAGAGTGTTTCCCTCTATTAGTAAGTGCAATACTAAGAGGTGCAGTTGTTGCACTTATTTATCTTGCAAGTCCACCATTAAATCAGCTGTTAATGGTATATTGTTTAATGTATGTCTAGCTTCAAATGTTGATTGACGTACATCTCACGTCATTTATGTTCTGACTTGAAATGCACCTAGTTGCGATATACAATATGTTGGACAAACAGGTCGATCCTTAAAAGTTGGATTTCGTGAACACAAATATAATGCAAGTTATCCTAAAAAGTTAAAAAATTACTTGTACAACACTTTCGTCAGTCAGGTCATAATTTTAATAACGTAACTGTTCAACCGGTTGAATATATATATTTTAATAATGAAAGCTTTAAAATAAAAGCTAGACATATTGCAGAACTTAAGTGGATGAAAAACTTACAGACACCTTATCCACTCGGCCTTAATGACAATATTTATCAAGAAGGAAATATTTCTAAAGATCCTAATATTGACATTTTTTCTAGATTTTCTATTCGCAAGCGTAAATCTAGGTCTCATGGTCTAAGGCATAATGGTAATATCAAAAGTAAATCGCGTGTAATTATTTCTGTCGCTGATTTACATACTATTTTTAAACAGTATGGAAAGCACTCTATGCTTCCACGGCTTACCTCTTTGTCCATTTCATCACTAAAGTTGATCGACAAGGAAGCCGACAAAATTTCATTCGTACAGATCCCTTGTATAACACTGCTTCCATAGTTCAAAGCTATACACAACATGTTCTCCGACCCCATGTTGACAAGGAGTCTGATCACTTCAGGCATTTTCTAAAACTACTATATATCAATAAAGGCATTGATTTCATTGACATGCCTAGTATTTTTCGAGATACTCATGTAGTTGATTCTATCCAAAAATATTTCAAAAATTCCGAAAGTCCTGTAATTTGTTATAAGTATAAACAGCCTATTAGAAATATTATTTTCAACTACAACATAATAGTTTCTGACCTTGATATAGTACATAATACTCCTAAGGAATCCGAATGCAACACATCAAAATGTTGCTATGCTTCAGCAGGTCATGTCATCACCGGTAATTTTGATATTATTGATAAACGTATTCGGCATTTGTTTTCGAAAGGTCCTAAATATAGATTACCTTCAACTATTGATTTTAATGCCTGTCGTGCCCAGATCGCCCATTCCATTGAAGATTTTAGTATCGAATGGTATCGTAGAGAACATGCGGACCCAAACTCACTTTCTTCTCGGAATAAGTCAGTTCAGAAAATTATAGATACACGTATTAACTTTTATAAAGCTAACCCCTCTTTACTTCCTCCGAGACCTAGGTTTTCCTTTCGTAATTTAAAATCGAGAATTCAGAAATTTCATAATAAATTTGTTTTAGTTCCTGCAGATAAAGCAGCTAATAATGTAATTATTGTTTGACGCCTACATTACGGCAATGTTTTATCTCTGGAACTCGGCAGCACCAATTCGTATACTCCAGTTAATTCTACTGAGGATGATGTTGTTTCCGCACATATCACTCGGTGCACTACTTTCAAGGCTGGTGTAAACGATAAGCAAAATAAACTGCCTACTATGTGGATTCCTAAATTACATAAAATCCATATAAGGCTCGCTATATTTCGAATTCTAGTGCCTGCACCGCAACAAACATCTCCAAACTTTTAACTTCTGGTCTTACTGCTGTTAAAGATCACGTTATACTATTTTGTGATAAAACTTATGAAAACTCTGGGATTAATTTATTTTGGTCTATAAAAAATTCAAGAAACGTTCTTCATAAAATGTTCAATAAAGGTCCTTCAATAAGTTTCATCAATAAGCACTTATGACTTCTCTTTACACTATATACAACCTTACCACATCACCTTATTAAAGACAAGCTAATTTCTCTTATTCAAAAAACATTCGCTAGAGAAAATACTACATTTTTGGCATGTAATAATATAAAAGCGTTTTTTACTAACGGTAGTTTAGACAATTATACTATGTGGACTTGCTATGAAGTTTGTGAAGCACTCATCTTCCTATTAGATAATATTTTCGTCAGGTATGGAATCACCGTTTATAGACAAATTGTTGGTATCCCTATGGGTACGAACATTGGCACCACTTGTCGCAGATTTGTTCTTATTTTGCTAGGAAAGGGATTTCATGTTGAGTCTTTCACCAGATACCCAGGCAGATGTTATTGCATCCTTTAATGACACCTCTCGGTATCTGGATGACATATTGAACATTGAAAACCCTTTCTTTCCAACAATGGTTAATTATGTTTATCCTAAAGAACGTCAGCTTAACAAAGCTAATATATCTGATAATAACGCTTCTTTTCTTGATTTAGATCTCTCCATTGAAAATGGTAAAATATTTAGAAAAATCTATGACAAGAGAGATGACTTTAATTTTGACATTGTTAAATATCCCCACTTGGATGGGGATGTTCCCCGAGCAACTTCTTATCGGGTGTATGTGTCTCAACGTATTCGTTTTTCTAGAGCTTGTACTCGAGTTGAGGACTTTAATATTCGTAATCTTTGTATAACTTTGCCAAATTTTATTATCGTAACCCTGATCTTCTTTTCAAATATAAAAGTAATTTAAGGACTCTTCTGCGACAAGGACTATTACAACCTGACTTCTATGGTGATGTGATTTATAAACTTCGTAAGATTCTTGGTCATGATCTCTTTCATACTATCTTTGTTAAACTTGTTAAAAAGTTTATCAAAAGAGGTTATGACCCTATCATTTTGCAACGTACTCCATGCTTGGTGGTGGACCCTTTTTCAGTTCGCCACTGTGCTTTCCTCTTTAATTGTACGATGACCGGACAGGCTGTGGACCCTATGATGACGCCTACCTAAAGCCCACTGGGACGGTGGCGTTTGATGTTTGTCCATGATCTTTCTTGTCGTGCCCTTAATGGTTTATTCTCTTACTGCTCTGGCTTCTGCCAAGTCATTGAGTACCTTCATTGTTGCTTTTTAGGCTATTGCTTTTTTGTATTATATTTACACGAGCATATTTGTGTTTTACTTATATTGCCTATTGATGCTGCCTTGTTGGTTAGAGATTAGATCATGGCGGGGATTTCTTTATTTACACTGTCCTGTTTTAATGGGAATGACAGTAGGGTAAGTGTGAGGTTTGGTACACCCTAGAACCGGTTTAAACCCCCAGTAACCTACTTTGCCACTGACCGTTCCAAGGCGGTAGCCCTATTGTCAACACTTTTTTGTTTGTGATGGCGTTTGCATTTATTATTGCTTTTGCCTTCTTCTTTGTCTGTTTGCGTGTTTGTTTCTGTGTTTTGTGGTTGACTGTCCTCATTGAATGATACTTTCCTTGTCCGATCTTTTTATATTTCTTGTTAACTATTTAAGTTGAAACGAAATCTTGTTACGGTTAACAAATATGTATCTTTTTAATATTCCTATGTGCCCTTCTCCTCTTTCAAGGGCGGCTCTAAATGACATATAATGTGTTGTTGAGCCAACTTCGGCCAATTCTTTTTATTTTTTATTTTTTTCATTTCTTATACCCTCCGACCCATGAATAACAGGAAAAAAACTCAACAGGCTTTTTTAAACACGAAATACTGTTAAGAAAAGTAACCAGCGATACCCGTATTTTGTCCCCATATTTCAAACCACCATTGATCTTGTTTAAAAATTAATGTAAAATTAGAACGTCATGTTACATAGTTTTTTTTCTGGTCGATGTTCCCACCATGTTCTGTTCAATTTATATTCTTATAAAAAAGGTTCTATAGTCACTTTTTATTCATCTGTTTCAACTCATCAACTTGTTACCTATTTAAGTTGAAACTAAAATATCATATATATGGTTAAACAGAATCTGTATCATTTTTATTTTCAGAGTCCCTGATGTCCTGAGATGCTTGGAGTTAGCTGAATTTTTTTACAGAAATCACAATAAATACGGGAGGGTTTTATTGAAACAAGTGTCTAGTCATATGTAATAACTTTTTACAACATTAACAACAGAATTAGAAATACTTAAACGAACAAGAATAGTATAACGTGTACAATATATATATTTTTTTATGAATCATGAATCAGCAATACCTCATACGGACAGTACTAGCATCAACTTCAAGAACATTCTGTCTAATAACAGGATCACCAGTTCAGCACAATATCATATCAACATGCATGTCTGACTGTTGACAGAGGTTGATCGATGGCGACATTAACTGGACAGTTAATTGGAGTGGCTCAAAATAAGTTTATGTTAATCTGACCGACCATGCACAATCTCTTTATTGGATTAAAGTGATGTTTTCTGAATTTTATTGGATTATTAAGTTTGTGGAATAACAGATGGCATGAGGTGTATATTACTGGTTCTACCCAGAAAAGTGGGTGGTTTGCCTCCACCAAAAAAACAACAAACAGATACATGTATATATATAACCCCACATATGTTGAAAATGACTTGCACCATATAAACAATACAGGTTGAGAGGTGCGCATATTAAAGGGATATGCAGCAATTTTTTTTTAAACTCCAAAATGTTATACCTTATAATTTAAATATATGCAAGCGGGTGTAAAGTGATAATCAATTCTTGATTAATCAATGGAGGTGCAAATTTTAATGCTTGATAAATACTTGAAAAATGGTGGGTGTCCCTTTAATAAATAAAAACAATTATTGTATGATGCAATTTAATTTTTTATGTAATACCTTTATATTTGGGATGTTTTGATGTAAATATTTGAAATAAAATGTTTTAAATCAAATAAATTATTCACTTCGATATCTGACTTGTCACATATTTTTTACTTAGTCATGAAAGATAATATTTAAGACCTTAATATGTACCTTAAATGTTTATTGTTTACCATAGAATGGTGAGGCGGCATATTGTGTTAGTCATCTGTGCGTCTATATCCTTCCACAGTTTTTAACCAATTGTTTCGAAACTTTACATGATGTTTATCTATGATGTCAAGAGGAGCATATCGATTTTGCATCAAAATAAACTTTATGAATATATATTCTTGCATTGTACAATTTTTCCACGGATTGTTTTCAGTGCGGTCATTCGTGTCCCATGGACATATTGAGTTATGGAGATGTTCGGTTGCCCTTTTTATATTTGTAAACATTCTCATTTTCACCTCTCTCCGCTGCGGGTTCAATTCCCACTGGGAGCTCAACTTGTAGATGAGAAAGTGTCGATTCTTACGGATTGCAGAAAGTATACAGTACTGGTTCTACCCAGGAAATATGGCCTAACATGTGCTATAATGACGAATCATTGAATAAGTGTCATGACAGTGTTTCTGTCTGATACAAAATTCATCTTAGGTTTCAACCGACAAATGGTCTACAAGTAAGATCCCCTCAAACCCTTTTATGTGTGGGTGATATATTCCACGGTTGATTCATGATACTAGCATAGGACAGATACAGTACATATAACAGTGCTGAGTGCAGTTGCGGATGAATTGAACTGAATGTTGATTAACGGCTCATCAACACAGTACAGGTTATTTAGAGAGGGGAAGGATACATAGGAATCCGGGAACCGTGCCCTACTCTTATTATCGAATATATTCCTATGGTTCTTTACATTGCTCGGATGAGAGACCTTTATGCGGGACCGCCCGGTTTACGTCCCCATCCGACGGACGAGGCTAAGGGAAAGTGTCTTGCCCAATAACACACTGACAAAACTCAGTGGCACCACCTCCGGTTACAAATCCGCTGCGCTACTGACTGCGCCAAGTTGCAGCTGACAATTAGACACTGGACAGTCTAGTCAAAAACACAGCAACAAATATATTATCTGAATATGTTTAAAAATGTATGCTTGAAAGAGCTTTCAAAACAGACCTTAATGATTTTAGTTGAGGTAGGGGTGGGAAGGGGATGGGGCTCATCCTTTTAAAACTCTACTCAGAGGCCCTCCCCCTCCTTCTCTCCACCCCAACTCCCATCTTGAACAATAGCGATTGTAACGTACACTTTCCACATATGAGAGCCCAATACTACCCGCTCCATCGGCATCGAATACGCGCCTGCAGTTCTTGCGAGGACAGTCAAGTCAAAATTAGAGTTGAATCAAACAACTCGTATTTTAGTGTACTTTTGATAAAGAAATAACATGCTTTTCGTGACATGCAGCAAAATTCATGTAATATGTGAGCTAAAACAACAATTCAAGTATCTCCTCGTATATTATTTAACAAAAAACACACGATTGTTGTCATTTTAAACGTATTCTAAAAATGGCATCTTTAGAGTCATCGCCCCTCGCTTCATTATTTGACAAGGCTGGTCTGCATTTATCACGCATTAAAGCTTCTAAAAAAAAAGTCGGTACAGCCGCAAATCACGAAATTTAAAGCGGAAATGAAATTTCATCATCAAAAATTGTCACAATCTTCCAAATTATGTGTTTCAAAAATCCAAAATGGCTGACATTTAATTATTTTTTAACGTTGCCGAAAGATGACGTACTACTTTTCGTTGCCATGCGTTACCAAATATTTAATAGATGTAGGAAAATATCAAGGCTGCTCCCCTACTGACGCTATACATAAACTAGTACTAATTCATGAATATGAACGAGTCATGCGTGAAGAAGTTTCAATTTGACGAGCGGCCAAAAAGTCGGTATATAAGCCAGAATCGATGCGTAAAATATCACATGTTATCTAGCCTTCGTTAAGGTAACATCGATCAATATACGGCTTCCGATTATAAATTAAAAAAAACAAATAGCTGCCCGGAACGGGATTTAAACCAGTAGCGTTTTTCTTTCATTTGTTCCTGTTTATGTAGATTTAACCACTAAGCCATGGATATTTGTACGCTGTAGTACTTTTAACACTAAATAGGTATTCCATTACGCAATAACTAGCACCGACACGCGCACACACTTATCAACCGCACATTTAAAGATCGATAAGTATTTGTTTATTATTGTGACATGTGCATGTGACTTATAGGCCTATTGGGCCGGGTGCTTATGTTGTTTTATAAATATATGATTACTTGTATGTCTAATTACAATAATCAGATTATCACTTAAATTAAATTAGATAAATATGCATAGATTGTAATTAAACATCTTTATCAAATGCATCCGTGTGGATTGTAAAAGGAAACACTTCCTTTAAAGCTAATTAAACAGTTATTTAAGATTTAATGATACAAAATGTACTCTCTTAATAAATAAGCACATACAAGAAATTTAGCAAGTTTTCTGGGTTGGGTTGACATAATATGCGCTAGCGTTTGATTGACAGAACCATTAACGCTGAACAGCTCGCTAAATACGCCGGAACGTCAGTGTGGGTATAAATCACAATCAAACAAAAAATGTGTTTCATCTTCTATAGACTGTAATGAACATAATGTAAATAATCTCTGGTCTGGTGGTTCACACCAATGTACCTTCCAGTCTCTATTCTGAGGGGTAAAATACCTATCCGGTACTGATCTTTCGTTTTTGTTCATACACCGAGAAAGTACCCCATGGCTCTGTTTTGAACATTGTCTATTTGTTGGAAATTTTCAAAACCCCACACGGATGAACAACAGTCGAGAATGGGTACTTCACAAGATTTATATAGTTTATCAAATGATTTAAATCCGAAGTCATTCATAGTTTGTATTTTATTATCCCCCGCCCAAGGCGGAGGGATCTTAATTTGGCGTTGTCCGTCCGTCCTTCCATCCGTCCGTACGTCCGTTCGGAGCCATATCTTCATAACTGCAAGTTGAATTTTCATTACACTTGGGAATAATGTTTATCCTTATAGTGGGATGACACGCGGCTTTTTTTTTCCGGAATCACCCCAGTAACGCCGGAGTTATTGCACTTTAATTGATAAAACATGCTTAATTCTGCCCATCCATGGCTATATCTTGATAACCGCTTGTTTTGATTTTCATTAAACTTGATTATAATGTTTATCTCAATAGTGGGATGTGACGCGGCAAATTTATTTCGGAATAATCCTAGTAACGCCGGAGCTATTGCCCTTAAAGTGATAAATGTCCGATTGAATTATTCAGGTCGTGGGTTCAAATTGCACTGGAGGCATATTGTTCTTCTTTTTTTATTTTTTATTAAATTATTTCCTTTTTTTCATAAGAAATCTTGGTTCATGTGTTCAGATTTTTTAAAAGAAAAGAAATTTGTTTAATTTTTTTTTTCTCATAAGAAACCTTGGGTCATGGGTTCATTATGTTTTTAATTGGGAGTTTAGCGGCCCTTGTTGATCAGTTTTACATAAGAGTTATTATTATTATTTATTTCTTATTATTATTTCCTTTTATTTATTTTTTTATTTATTTTTTTTTTCTCATGGAATCCTTGGTTCAAGGGTTCATTTTTTCTTAATTGTGAGCTTAAGGGCTTTTAGCGGATCAGTTACATAGAGTTTTTTGTTTTTGTTTTTTTTGTGCGTTTTTTTCTACTTTTTTTTTCATTTTTTTTTTTCATTGATTCATGGGTTCATTTTTTCTTTAAAATGGGAGCTTAGGGCCTTTTTGGATTAGTTTTACATAGAGTTATAGGGAAGGACTTCAAAAATCTCCCCTGAAACTACAAGAGATAAAGGTTTCATCTTTTTTATTTATTATATCTTATGGATCCGCTACCAGTTTTGTTCAAATGGTGACCCTGGTGTCAAATTTGGCCCGCCCCAGGGGTCGCAGTTTTACATGGACTTGTATATAGGGAAAATCTTTTAAAATCTTCTTCTGTGAAACTAAAAGAGTCAAAGGTTTAATATTTTGTATTTGCACTCAGCTTATGGTCCTCTATCAAGTTTGTTTGAATGGCGACCCTACAGTCAAATTTGGCCCCACCGCAGTGGTCACATGTTTTACATAGACTTATATATGGAAAAATTAAAATAACTGCTTCTCTGCTACTAAGAGAGTAAACAGTTTAATATTTTGTCTTTATACTCAGCTTATGGTCCTCTACCAAGTTTGTTCAAATGGTGACACTGGGGTCAAATTTGGCTCTGCTCACATGTCAAACTTGTTTTGAGTGTTTATATTAATGAAAGTTTGATTTATTTTAAAGCTAGCCAAACTTGAGCCAAATACATCCCTACCCTGAAATAACAAGATCATTTGATAGTAGCCGTAGTAATGAAATAAAGTAATCAGATTGATAAATATCGCATGGCCAGGTAATTAAAAAGTAATCATTTATATACAATTCTAAATTTCCTGTATATTACATCTATTACTATATTATACATACCTGCTAATATTACACCCAGTCCACCCACTATAAAAGTCAATGCCTTAAAATGGTACATCTTTTTTCAAATCTACTATGGTGATGAATTTTGAAAATACCTATATCTAGTAGATATTCGAATTTATAAAGACTCAAGATCGTGATTTATAATAATTAAAAATAAATCCGAAAACATTTCTTCCACTCGAGGATCATCATTCGGCGGGCATATCAATTCATCGAATTTGCTTGTGTATTTTGCTTCCGAGAGCACGACCGGCACCTTTTCCCAATGCTTCACAGTTATAGGAAAATCGTTTTTCTCATGGAAGGTAACACCGAGGTATTTATACCGATTTTGAACGTTTATTCGCTTCGTTGAGCTCTACTTTTCCGGAAGTGCATGTATTTCGACTTATTTGCGTTTATGAACTCTCCACCGCCTACACCAGCCATGTACAGTATGTAACATCGATCGCAGTTTTTCTTTGTTATCCGCCATTAAGATAATGTCGTCTGCATACATCAGCATGGAGATCGTTGTGTCGCCTACTGGGATTCCAAGTCCAAGGTCATTTATCTTTATCTTTGCGAGGTCATTCGCAAATACGGAAAAAGTTGTAGGTGACAAATTACAGTCTTGCTCTACCCAAGTTAATTTAGTTTAAACTTATTTATTTTACATCAATTGTAACGAAAGCTCTATGAACTTATTTGAATCACTCTCGATGTCTTCCTGGGTAGAACCAGTACTAAGCAATGCAGATAAAGTGTCTTGCTCAGGGATACAACGCATATGGCAACTCACGACTTTTGGATCATAGGTCCAACGCTCTACCACTAGACCACAGCGCTCCACAAGTTAATACTGTTGCTTTGAAAGGAATCTTAGTTTTAATTTGATATACTATTTTATCACATAACTTTCGGTGTGGTAGTGGAATAACACCATTCTATATTTTCGATATACCACTAGCCTAGTATGCGATGTCAAAAAAAAAGATAATGACTATGAGCGAATTCCCACGGTTTATGTCGGTTTCGCGTGTTAAAGCGACTGACAAAATGCAATAAAAGTCGATATGTGAGTTATGTGGTGAATAGAATCTAAAGAAATATAAAAAGATCGGACAGGGAAAGTAGCATTCAAGGAGGACAGCCAACCACAAAACACAGAAACAAACACGCAAACAGACAAACAAGAAGGCAAAAGCAATAAGAAATGCAAACGACATCACAAACACAAAAGGGTTGACAATAGGGCTACCGCCTTGGAACGGACAGTGGCAAAGTAGGCATTCGTTCTCATTCATTATTAAATTTATCAAACACGTTAGCAAAAATGATATGATGCTCGGCAAGAGCCTCGCATTATATCATTTTGCCAACTCGTTTAATAAATTCATTAATGAATGAGTGCTCATGTAAGATCCTCTGTTTATTACATCACGCATGGTTAATGTACATGCGCGACATGAAGTACTATATACTGATACGTCTGAGGTGCGTTCAGCTATATTATTTTGTATACATCGTAAAATAAAAACTAACCTTCCATAGTGGAGGCCTCATCCATTTCGATGTTAGCTTTAAAGCCATATACCTCTGTATTTAAATCGCTTACTTATTTATAGGCGTGTCTTTCTTTGTAACTTCTTGTTCAACAGCTCATGGCGAAATCGGGTATTTAAACGATCAAATTTAGCGCAGGACATAATTTACTGTATAGACATCGAGTAGTGCACATCCTACAGGTAGCATTATAATTTGCAGGAGAAAAAATGTTTGCCGGCGTTTAAAACCGCATAAACATGGAAATAACCCGCTTCATGGATTTTTTCATTTACTACCGGCGTTTAAAACCGCATAAACACAAACAAATGCGAATGCATTCTTGTATTTACATTATTTTCCCGTCGCTAATATAGTATCAGCAAAAATGCTAATTATAAAAATGTAAAAGATAGGCCACTACCGTTAGTGTCAGTTCATGCAGTGAAATAGCCATTTTCTATTAAGACACACCGGATGCGAGCGCAGTGCGTACGTACAGTACGTAGAGTGCTTGCGCCTCCTTGAAGTGGGAAATCCATATTACATGCGTGCGCAGCCGAGAGTATAGTAGTCCGGCATACTTGAAAAGTTTATTCGAGAGGACAGTATCAACCGAATTCAAATATTATTAAATTAATTAAACCAGTTTTCAAAGATGATATTAAGCGACTTAATAAGGTCAAGAAGCATGGCGATTAACTGCTCGTTGTCAAATATGATATATTGATCTGCAAACCATCTCATCATATCATGATTGCAAACTAGTTTAATAAATATAATATAAAGTCATGATGGTTGGCTGGCTGGCTGAATGGTGTTTTACGTCGTTTTCAGCACATGTTAGGCTATATATACGATTTTTTGTAGTGGAAGCGGATCACCGACTTTTTCCTGCATGTTCAAGTAGTGTCAATAATAACTATCATAAATATAAATAGTGATGCACAAACACTTGATCCAGCATTCAAGATTATTGCATTTTGAGAAAACCCCTCTATTTCAGTCGGCACTCCTTATCGTTATCCTTACCGTAATCGTTACCGTAGTTAGTTGTACAGGTCTAAACAGGCCATTATCGCTTAGTGTAGGTTGGACATACAGGATAATCAACTCTTGATTTAACTCTTTTCGACACCTTACGGTCATGACGCAAATGCGTTGACATACACTACTAATTTGCCATATATTTGAATTATATGATTACTATTTGATTCTGATATGATACCTTTATATGATACATATATAAAAGGAGCAGTACATGATTATATAAAACCTTTTATATAAGAATCATAGAAGTATCATCGCTTTTATGAAAAGCATGCGAAAATATGTGTGTTTTAAAAACGAAGCTTTTATGAATTTATTCCAGTATGAACATTATTTAAAAATTCCCATTAAATCATATGTGGCTCATTTTATATAAGTAGTATATGAGAATCATATGATAAATTGAATTATATGAGAATGCAATCATCTGTTTATTATATATGACACAATTGTGTATCATGCACATATAGACCGTTCTATAGACATTGTGTAGCTGGTGAGTAAGTTTCGGCTAGATACAACGGTGATGTGCTTATACCTTATTTCTCTCCAGACTTTTTGTCCATTTATATTGCAAACTACTAGCCATTAAATACACTTAAAAAGCGTGAGACTAACAGGCATTGTAATTAGCAATCTTTAAATGTTAAATATTGTTACAAATTACGAAAAGTTCGTAAGTTAGAAATAATACACAAATAAATGTTCCTTGTAGATGATGTATAAGGACGTAGTAAATATAAATAAGTCTTTCACAAAGTTGATGACTTTTATTAAACGTTCCTAAGAGTTATCAAACACTGTTCCAAATAATATGTCGGAGAAAATAATCCAAATATCAAAGTAAGAATAATTGCTAAAATCTCTTATAGTTACACTTTAAAAGTCTCTCTCTAACTCTGCTCATTCTAAAGACATGTACTTCAATAATTCTGACTGAAAGCGCTGACCAAGAACCCCGAACTGAAGAATAATAGCCATTTATATACTTTTCCATAAGCCATGCTAAGCAAGCTAAACCAACCAATGAACTAAATTACCACTTTCAACAGCCAGCAAGTAGGTCGCACACCCATCATCCTAACACAAATGACACGAGCTTGCTGCATGTACAGCCAGCACGTAGGTCGCACAACATCAGCCAATACACCAAATGACATCAGCTAGCAAGCAAGTAGCCAGCAAGTAGGTCGAACACCCATCATCCAAACACTTATTATAATAAATTACATGAGCATGCTGCATGGACAGCCAGCAAGTAGGTCGCACAGCATCAGCCAATACACAAATGACATCAACTAGCCAGCAAGTAGGTCGCACACCCATCATCCTAACACTTAAATGACATGAGCTTGCTGCATGGACAGCCAGCAAGTAGGTCGCACTGTCCCAACATCATTCAGCTTAGGGAAACAAGCAAACGCACCAGATGACATCAAACGTGCTGCGTGAACAGCCATGCATCACTTAATGCTAATCTAGCAGGACAATCCAAATACCTACATTATCTACCTTCACTAAAATATATGCTTTACAGACTCTACAAGGGATTAAATGAAGTCAGATAAATATGTGATTATATAGGTGATATAACTAAACTACTAATTAAACCATATACATTTATATTTAAAACATGTGAGGTAATATAAGATTATCTAACATCGTAACACTCTTCCCCACTAGGACTTTGCTTTCTCCTGGAAGCAAGCAAAACAACCTTTGTAAATAGCCTTTACAAATGAAGTAAATTCATCTTCAAATATCTCATACAAAATAAAAATCTAATACTAGTAATACTACTAAAATGGATAAATATGGTTCAAATAAAGCACAACACCTAATCTCTTCTAAATGTTAAATACAAAACAATTCTAATTAATTTGTATTGTCCATGAGATAACGTTCTCTTAATTAACCCACAAACATACTCTTGAATGATCAACATAGTAAATGAATGAATAGTAAATGAATGAAAATTCCATTATGCACAAGTCTGATATAGTCCATTCAGGTGATGAAATTTGATCACACCATATCTCTGATAAGGTGAATGTGTTTCTAATTTGTGTCCATGGCGCACATGGATATGGTGGTGAACTGTCATCATTTAATTGCTTTGAGTTGGTTAACTATATAAACAAACACACATTTTGTCTAATAAAAAACAAGCTATGCTGTACAAAATTAATCAGTAAACATGTTGTTGTTTGCTTTTCCCATTAATGTCTATGCATTTAAGAATGTTCATAATTTAAAGGCAATATATCCTTTCCCCCAAACATCTTGGAAAATGGGACCAACATCTATGGGTAACATCAGCGATAGTGGTGTCTGGGAAACATCAAACACCCTTACCATCCTCTAGTTTCCCCATTGAATGGTAGGACCAACATATTTGGGTTACATCAGCCATAAGTGGTTGGTGTCTGGGAAACATCAGACACCTTTACTGTCCGCTTCTTACTGGGTCAAACAGGAGGACCTATTTCGTTAATTGGTGATAGGTGTTTGGGAAACATCAAACACCGCAGCCATTTGCCTCTTCGTGGGTCGATGAGACCGGAGTGCTTCATTAAGTTTAATAATAAATCCAAATTTTGATAAATCCAAATGTATAATTACAGCACAAAATCTTAACTGCATGCGTTGAAGAGATACTTAATTTCACAATTCCACAACACAAGTGAAATGCTTTTATATCTATTATAATGCTAAAAACACACATGTATGCAAGCAGGAGAATTGAAATTATTCCAAAATATTGAAATATATCCACGCAAGGAATAGTACAATATACATTAATCCAGGGAACAATTAATCCAGGAGACACTTAAAAAAAGTATGATAATGGACCTTTGGAAACGGCCGAGCACGACACATACAAAATATTGCAGTCTCGGTTTGATTGAGACTGTTCATGAGTGGTAGTGAAATATGCTATTTATAAAATCAATAGTACACAATGTTAACCATCCCAAAGATGGCATGCATACGGCGGTGCCATGGAGTTATATGCTTCCCCATGTCGTACGGCGTATGGTCCCAGTATCTAATAAAATTAAATTCCCCGAAGAGCGAAATAAACATAATGAAATTTAGTTGGAAGCAGCGGTTATGAAGCCTGCGTATCACAAGCAACAGCCAAAAGACTAAATTAAAAAGCAGACAACATATCCTATAAGTGGTTAAACAATACCCAGAGCCTTTTATAGGCCGGAGTAGTGGAACCACCGAATCAAAAATTAAGTAAGAAAACAAAAGAAATTGAAAATGTACCACCGATATCTAAATATAGGTATCGGGCTCAGAGATCTCCAAAGATCGAATGAATAATCCATGAAACTAATTTCATATTTGAGGAAAACAAGTTTTATTCAGATAATCGATTCACACATTTTAACTTGGCAACCGAATGTTGTCTCCCTATAATTTAACTGCACATATGTTTATCCAAGCAAACATATTTATATCCACAGAAAACACAGTTATATCCAAATGATAATTTCGCACAGGTTAATCCAAGAAAACATAATTTATATTCCAAGAAAACACAATTATATCCAAATGATAATTTCACACAGGTTAATCCAGGAAAACAGAGTTTATATTCCAAGAAAACACAGTTATATCCAAATGAGAATTTCACACAGGTTAATCCAGGAAAACAGAATTTATATTCCAAGAAAACACAATTATATCCAAATGATAATTTCACACAGGTTAATCCAGGAAAACAGAATTTATATTCCAAGAAAACGCAACAAAAAATAGGTGAAATTAACTCGAATACATCCAGAAAAATCAAAATTAAGTCCAGTAAAACACAAACATAAGGCAGCAATACATATGTATCACAAAGCGCTGGTGTGTATCCATCGAATATGGAATTATTACCTATTATGTTTGCTGTAGAAGTTGCAGTTTTACCCGATTCATTCCCGTTAATGAGTTTATTAGCGCCGCTGATTGAATACTTTTTGTATGTAGGTTTTCTGATAGTTTGATTCCTGAAGATTTATCTAAAAGAGTTTTAATTGAACGTATATCTTTTTTTAGTATTTCTGCTAGTTGCTTTTCGTAATTTTGAATGTCCAAGGATTAAGAGGCTATTGAATTACTGATTGTTTCTTCAAGCTTGTCAATTCTTTGTATAATATCCGATTGTGATGTAGTAAATCGATTTTAAAGGTTGTTTATTCTTTTTAAAATGGCTCCTTCATTTTGCGTATCTGCGCTTTCAATCTTCCTTTTGGACCCCTTTGGTTCCGGGAAATCATCCTCTCCCTCTGTGTCAGAAATTAACTCATAATTGCCTGTTACAGGATTTTTCCTGGCTGGCCCCTCACAGCTTGCAACAAATTGTTCCAATTGATCGGCTTGTTTCACCTGTCGGCCAGTCATTGACATTGATTGTTTTACAATATCCATCTTTGGAGATGTACACATGTTTCAGAAAATTGAGTTCCTTTTTTAAGGTGACGGCTTTTAATGTGACGATTTAAAGATTATTTCACTTGATAATATCGTTAACAGAGTCGACACCTAAATGGCGAAGGCATACTCCATTAAATTTTCCCATAGCATGTGGGTCCTAGGCTTTTATACTGGAGGCTGAGCCAGAGATATGAATCATCCCTGGACAGTTCTGAATTCAGGTCCTAAACTGTCCCCAAATGTGATCAGGTATTAGCATCCCTATTCCAATTTGTATAGAGCTTATCTGGATATATCTATTTTTAGTGTAACAAGGTAATATTATGCCAAGTTGACATCTTACACTCAATTCCAAGCCTGCGAGTTTGTCTCCGTAGCCTAGTACCACGCCTGAGGTCAATATCCTCTCTGCAGCTTTTGTTTGTCCTAGTACCACGCCTGAGGTCAATACCCTCTCTGCAGGACTTTTTTGTCCCAGATATTCGCACATTTTTCAGTTTATCTGGCACATTAACAGGTGGTTCTGTTGGGATAGTCACTTGTTGATTCTAAAATGTGAGCACCCATTGTGGAAAAGTATTGCACAAGAATGGTTTTATTCGGTCATGGTGAATGATTTTAGACCTTGTTTTACCAGAACCTTTTATTTCAAAATAATTATCACTGATTTTCCTTGTAATAACATATAGTACCTTCGATATTTTTGATTTTACTCTAGGACTCTTTCCCACTATTCTTGTAGTGTCTAAAAAATAAGCAACATCACCTACTGCATATGACTGAAATGTTAATCTAGCATCATAGTCATGTTTTTGTATAACAGAGTTTTTCTTCAAATTTTCTCGAACAAAACTATAGATTTTTGACATCTTGTCTTGCAAATTAACAACATAATCAGTGTGCGTTTTTAATTGAGACTGGTTATTTGCTGGTAATCCACACAGGAAATTAACAGGCAAATTGACTTCTCTCCCAAACATTAGCATGTTAGGTGTATACTTGGTACTCTCATGTATGCTTGACATGTAAGCTGCTGTCAACAGAGGTAGATATACATCCCAAATACTTTGCTCTTTGTTTATTTAAGTTGTTATCATATTTAACAGTGATTGGTTAAAGCGTTCAACCATTCCATTAGACGAGGCCCTGTATGGGGTACACCTGGTTTGGTTAACTTCTAGCAAAGTACACACTTGTTGAAAAAGATCCGACTGATAATTTCTTCCTTGATCAGAATGTAAATCTAATGGTAATCCGTATCTTGAAAAGAATGCAAACACTTTTTTATTTGCAACTGTTTCTGCCCTTTGGTCAGGAATGGCATATGCCTCCACATATTTTGTGAAATAATCCATTACAACAAGTACATATTTGTTGTTAGAGGGTTCTGAAACTGGAAAAGGGCCCAGAATGTCAGTTACAACTCTGTCCATAGGATACCCAACGATATATTCCTGCAATGGCGCTCTTGGCTTTCTATGAGGTCTCTTTCTTGTTCAACAGAACGAACACTGTCGTATCAAAAGCGTCAAAGAGTCTTTCATTTTATACCAAAACAAATTTAATCTAAGTTTTCCCACCTAAATGTGCAGCTGTGATAGAATAGTGTAATGCACTGATTACCTTTGGCCGTAGTAATGATGGTAAAACTAACTGGTTGTAATATGAAGTTTTATTGTTTGTAGTCAATTTTCTAAATAAGAGACCATCGATAACAAGTAATTGAGACCACTGAAGCCATAAGTTGCGTGTTGCAGGACTTTCAGCAGCAACACACTCTCTTGAAGGTCGGTCATCAGAAACCAGTTTCCATCTTAGAATTGTACCTATCTCGGGGTCATCATTTTGCACCTTTTGAAGGTCAGAATTGGTATATGAACCAACCCAGTTTGAAAACTTATACAGAACGCTATCATCACTTTGAGTTAGATTTGGGAATAACCCACCAGAGTGGGTTTGAAGGCCAAAGTCCTTTTCTAGTGTCTCGGCTCCCAAAACAACACTGTCTCCATCCTTTACTTTGGGTGGAATGACCTCTTCAGAGATTCGTAAACGACGAGTCAAACATAAATTTTTCTCTGAAGAAATTCGCTTGATATATCCAAATCCCAAGCGAATATACATCATCACGATACCAAGACAAAACACTATACTGTCAATCAGGTTAGTTGAACCTGAAGACAGATGTACTCTCTTTGCAATCAGTGGAATAACATCGTCAATTCCTTATGCTTTTTAGTGCAGTCTTTACATCCCTTACATGGTAACTCCGCAAGCACAGTCTTGCCATCATAACAGGAGCACGCACTTGGCTCACATGGAATGCGCGATAAAGCATCTGCGTTGATGTGCTTAGTACCTTTTCGATGTTCCAACTTGAAATCGAACTGAGATAAAACTTCAAGCCAACTGACCATTTGATTCTCAGGGTTCTTAAATGACATAATCCACCGTAAAGAACTATGATCACTTCTAATGAGAAATTGTCTGCCAAGCAAATACTGTCTGACCATTTGAGTAAACGTAACAAATGCTAAAAGCTCCCTTTTTGTCACGCAGTAAGCTCGTTGTGCTCTAGACATACTTTTACTGGCATATACTATTGGTCTTTCAATCATTTCCTGTGTATTTTCACAATATTGCATTTGAGATAAAACTCCACCAATTCCAACATTGGAAGCATCGCAGTCGAGAACAGATAATCCTGTATCCTGTGGGAAAGCCATAACCTCTTCTCCAGTAAGTGCTGACTTCAAGTCGTCAAAGCTTATTTGACACTTTTTATCCCAGATAAAAGGTTGTCCGGCCTCTAACAACCTATTTAATGAACTTGCTCTTGACAAAAATCCACGAATATAATGTCGATAGTAAGAACAAAATCCCAGAAATGAACGAACTTCGGTCAAATTCCTTGGTGTAGACCAGTTTTTAATAGCACTAACGTTACTCATCTGTGGTTTTACTCCGTCTTTTGACACCATATGTCCTAAAAATTAAACCTCCGTTTTAAACAGGAAATATTTGCTAGGTTTAAGTTTCAAGCCAGATTCATGTAGCCTTTGAAAAACAGTGTCTAACATCTCTAAATGCTCTTCAAACGTTTTTGAAAATATGATCAAGTCATCAAGGTATATAAATAATATATCCCACTGTAACCCACGCATAACAAGTTCCATACAACGTTGAAATGTTAAGGGAGCATTGCATAATCCGAATGGCATCACATTGTATTCAAATAACCCCTGCCTGCCAGCAAAGGCAGTCTTAGCTTTGTCATTTTCTTCCACTTCAATTTGATAATAAGCGGACAAGATATCAAGGCATGAGAAATACACCGAACCACTTAAACTATCGAGACAGTCGTTAATGTTCGGAAGAGGATATACATCCTTTTGCGTGACTGCATTCAGTTGCCGATAGTCCACACACGGTCTAGTCGTTCCATCCTTTTTCCTTATATAAACAAGAGGAGCAGCGTATGCAGATGTGCTCTCACGTAATACACTTGATTTTAATTGATCCTGTATAATTTCCGCTTCCTCCTTAGCAAATGCAAGAGGAGGACGTCTCGGACGTTGCTTTATTGGTTTGCTAGTTCCAGTATCAATTTTATGTTTAACAACTGAAGTCCTACCAAGGTCTTGAGGTGATTTTGCAAAAACATCACCATGTTTAATTAAAAGACCTTTTACTTTTTCGTTCTCATGACAATTCAAATGTTTGCCCGAGTTTTCATATAGAGCCGTTAAATTAATTTACCATGCATTGGCCTGCTGTCAGCCTTTTCTTTGGACATATTACTCACTTCCTCTACTTCATGTAAATGTCCAAGTAAAGATTTTGCTTTGATTGTTGCATCTTCACTTGACGGATTCATGACACGAACAGGAATTGCTATGTTTATACGCTTAGGATCAACTAATGTGTGTCCAATAATTAAGTCTTGTGACTCATACATATCTCTTATAACTGGCGAAACAAGTCCCTACTCTGATTCTAATGTACCTGATGAACACTGTCCCATTTCACTGTATGCAGGCACTGTCACTGTCTCACTACATGTCACTCTTAAGGCACATAATGGAACCTTTTGAATAACTGTTGAATATTTTCTCACATTTAATTTAAGTCCATATTGAGCACTGAGACTACAATTATTTGCTTGTAGTAAATCAAGGCCCAATAATCCATCTTTGGGCTATAACCACATCCCACTTGAAAGTATTCTTCTGGATATTAAATTCCATTGTAACAGTTCCGAGTACAGGCAACAAACCGTCATTTGCAACTTCCAGTCTAAAATTATGGTCATTTTTCTCAATTCGGGTCGTTTCTCCAAAGGAATACTATTGTATATGTTTGAAGAAAGAACTGTCACAGTTGATCCCGTATCAATAACCAAGTTTGCACCTTTATCATAAACTTTCACTGGGAGTAAAATCGATAAACCACTGCCTATTTCACCAATTTTGATAACATTTTGTCTGGATTGGACTAAAACAGGGCCGTTTATCTCAGTCCTCTCTAGTTGTCCTGTGGCCACTCTTACTTGTCCTCATCATCATAACTTTTGCAGTCGTTTGCATAATGACCAAGCTTTTGACAATTGAAGCACTCAACTGGTGCAATATCTCGCCGCCTTAAATTGACATTTTTGCCAACATTTTTGCCAACAGTTTGGCGCTGAACTTCTTTGAACCTTTTTTCCAAGTTTTCATTCAATTCTTTCTTGAAATTTGAAAATTGTTGAACTGTGACGTACTGTGGATCAGCTTTTGTAACCATTCTTACTATTGCTGGTCCACGTGATTCTTCTTTTAGGCTGAAATATGTCTCTAGAACCTCCCGTGCCTCCTCAATTGACTGCGGGTCCTTCATTCCTACAGCCAGTGCCATTTGTTGGTCTCCAAGGCCTTTAATGAAGTGTCGCATAAACATGGTACTTGTTGTGATGTCATCTGCTGTAGGATAGCCTCTCCTTACTAGACGTTTAATGTCCGACACATACTCAACCACCTTTTCTCGTGAATTCAGTTTTAAATTTTCCAACTTAGCAAGGTAACTTCCTGTTGAACGCATCGACTTAAATCTTGTCTCCAATACTTGCTCATGAGCATAGAAAGATTGCTGCAATTCTGGATTTACTTGACCAAAAGCGAAATCTGCTGCCTAGCCTCTTAGCTGTTAATAAGTCGAAACACTTTCGTCTTATTGTCCCATCTGCATGTCGCTGCCAGCGTTTTAGACTGTGTTATGAATGAGACATAGGACGATTTCCCATCGTACAGCACAGGTTGAGGAAGCGGCACAGAATAATGATCAGGTACAGGTTGATCTTGCTGAACGCCAGCTGGAGGTGGAGCATGACGTACTGGCGATTGAATAGGTGACTGAATATGTGTCCCTATGTTAGCAAACGCTCCAACATGATCATTTCTTATTACAGGTTGTAAATACTCTTGGATTGTTCATATTGGCGAAACGGTCAGCATCAATATTTCTTCTCAGATTTTGCAGTTCATTTCTCAATTCTAATGCTGCCACTTGTCGCTCATGCTGCTCCTTTTGAAAATTTGAAACCATTAATTCCCTCCCACGGGCAAATTCCTGCATTTTATCTTGCACAAGTATTTTTAAATTGTGTTTGTCACTTTGTGCGTTTCTAATATCTGTTTCATGATCAGCCCTTTTATTCCGCAGTTTGATGATGTATAATCTCAAGTTCTGAAGTTCATCTTTTGAAATTTGTAAATCACTTCTTAATTCATTCATTTCACATTCATTGGATATAATTTCTAAGTCCATATTTTTGTCCATGTTTCTTTTTGGTCCCATGATTTTCTGTGTTTACTCGAATTTTAACACTTCACTTTCATCTCGAGTTAAAGCTGCCTTTAATTTGCAATTTTCACTTATTATCTCGTTAATTGTTTTCTCTATTTTTGAAACATAGTTCTTCAATGTGACCGACAAATTATCTATTTGAATGTTCACCAGTGTTACAAATTACGAAAAGTTCCTCACAAATATATGTTCCTTTTAGATGATGTATAAGGACGTAGTAAATATAAGTAAGTCTTTCACAAAGTTGATGACTTTTATTAAACGTTTCTAAGAGTTATCAAACACTGTTAAAAATAATATGTCGGAGAAAATAATCCAAATATCAAAGTTCTTTTAAGTAAGAATAATTGATAAAATCTCTTATATTTACACTTTAAAAGTCTCTCTCTCTAACTCTGCTCATTCTAAAGAAATGTAATTCAATAATTTTGACTGAAAACGCTGACCAAGAACCCCGAAATGAAGAATATTAGCCCTTTATATACTCTTCCATAAGCCATGGATTTAGCTAAGCAAGCTAAGCCAACCAATGAACTAAATTACCGCTTTCAACAGCCAGCAAGTAGGTCGCACACCCATCATCCTAACACTTAAATGACATGAGCTTGCTGCATGGACAGCCAGCAAATAGGTCGCACAACATCAGCCAATACACCAAATGACATCAGCTAGCCAGCAAGTAGGTCGCACACCCATCATCCTAACACTTAAATGACATGCGCTTGCTGCATGGACAGCCAGCAAGTAGGTCGCACACCCATCATCCTAACACTTAAATGACATGAGCTTGCTGCATGGACAGCCAGCAAATAGGTCGCACTGCCCCAACATCATCCAGCTTAGGGAAACAAGCAAACGCACCAGATGACATCAAACTTGCTGCGTGAACAGCCATTCATCACTTAATGCTAATCTAGCAGGACAATCATAATACCTACATTATCTACCTTCACTAAAATATGTGCTTTACAGCCTCTACAAGGGATTAAATGAAGTCAGATAAGTATGTGGTTATATATGTGATCAAACTAAACTACTAATTAAACCATATACATTTATATTTAAAACATATGAGGTAATATAAGTTATCTAAAATCGTAACCATATTCTTGCTAAAACTCCTCGTAAACCACACGTTAAGGTTGTACAACACTTATATTGACCTATGGTGCAGTGTGATACCACTTTACTCTGGTTTTGTGTGTGTTGCTTCCAAAGGATCTCCTTTTCAACATTGATTTACATTCTAATAACCTGTTTTAATATCGCAACAAAACACTGTTATTTTCGCTCTTACTTTTGTAACAAGTTTAATCATGAACACATGTAAACGTTAAACAACCGTTCACGCTAACAGAAATCGTCTCTTTAAATGATAACACTAAAACCTTTTCAAGGATAATGTTACCAATTATTCTATTTGTTCAGCACAAAAAACATACATTGTTCCGTTCATCGCCAATTATATTAATTAATTATATTATCAGAAGAGCATGGTGGTTGATTTATCCCCTTTTCATCTGCAGAGAAGAAAAATACAGAACCAATCGATGCGCAACTTCAAGGTAGTTCCAGTTCTACACAGGAAGACAACGATACAGAAGGCCCCGTCGTACGTCCCCGCTGGGTAAATACTAAATATATTAAAAATTAAAAGACAAATATCCTTATTTAAAGACATGTTCATAATATATACGTACTAATAGAGGCTTGATGGAAGAAAACTATGTTAATAAAATTCACAGCAAATAGAGACGTATTATAGTAGAGCAACAATGAGATGAAAAGATGCATATTTCAAAGGGGTACCCTGACCCAAGGTTTAATTGTGGCGTTAGTACCAACCATTTCAAATGTATGCCGATTGCCCCATAAACTTCAAACTATGCCGAACATTTAGATATATGTCAAGGCTTGTTCTACCTCGGGTCCGGGTACCTCGCAAAAATACCTGAAATTTGCTCTACTATTAGTGATCAGCTATATGGCGACAACGTTAGTAGCTGGCGGCGTCAACGCACAACATGTCTGACATGCAAGAAAAATAATCTATCATGGGTATTCGGTTCAGAGAGGGAATTCCAACCCTTGGTATAGGTGTTTTAATTGGAACCTCGGCAGACCCTTGGTTCCGATAAAAACACTTATACCGAGGGTTGGAATTCCCTATCTTCACCGGATACCCATGAACGATTCTTATAATGTTCCGTTCATTTTACGTTATGAGCGGTTCCGTTGTCTTTATTCGATGCATTTTTCATTATGTTAAGTGCTTATTTCGTGATGATGATGTGGTGAAATTGTACGGAATTTTGAAATATTTTAGTCGGGGAATGACGGTCTTTGACGAAAAATGCCGAATATGGGCTAATTCTACTGGCATTATTGTGCTAATCCAGGACATATCCGCATACCCCCACTAGGGGTTTAAATACTAGTACAAATACACCCCCCCACACACACTTGGACAACGTACCTCGTACACCATTCCCCACCACCCCGTCCCGGACAAACATTACCAGGGGCGGATCCAGGATTTCAGCTTAGGGGGGGGGCGTAAGATTTTGGAAAATTTTGGGTCCGTTTCTAGCCTCATAAAACGGTTGCGGTAGTGCATTGATAGGGTAAAAAACTCCGTTTTCCAATAAAAGGAATTATCAATGTTTTAATTAAACCACTCATTTGCCATTATGCGTCGAGCGAGCGAAGCGAGCGAAAAAAAAAAGTTATACTGAGGGCGTGCATCGAAATTGTTTGATATTTTATCTACAGTAACATGGACATACATGTATGAATAAAAAAAAGTCCGTTTACAAATAAAAGGATTTAACAATGTGTTAATTAAACCACTCATTAGCCATTATGCGTCGAGCGAGCGAAGCGAGCGAAAAAAAAAATTATACTGAGGGCGTGCATCGAAATTGTTTGATATTTTATCTACAGTATCATGAACATACATGTATGAATAAAAAAGTCCGTTTTAAAATAAAGGGTTTTAACAATTTGTTAATTAAACCACTCATTAGCCATTATGCGTCAAGCGAGCGAAGCGAGCGAAAAAAAAAATATACTGAGGGCGTGCATCGAAATTGTTTGATATTTTATCTACAGTAACATGGACATGTATGAATAAAAAAAGTCCGTTTTCAAATAAAAGGATTTAACAATGTGTTAATTAAACCACTCATTAGTCATTATGCGTAGAGCGAGCGAAGCGAGCGAGAAATTTTTTAATACTGAGGGCGTGCATTGAAATTGTTTGATATTATATCTACAGTAACATGGACATACATGTATGATCCGGAATTTTTAGGGGGGGCGCGCGCCGGGTGCGCCCCCCCCCCCCCTGGATCCGCTAGTGATTACTGTAATATCGCCCACCTGGACAACTCGATGACATGAAATGCCTATATGTATGTATGTATGTATTTATTTTATTTATTTCAGTGACAAAAACGTATTTTACAAAATATTACATATATAGGACATATAGGTAACATAAAATGTACATATATAAAGCATATAGGCAACATTGAGCAAAATTGCATATACCCAGCCTAAATTGCCTTACTTGTCAAGATCTTATAATTGCATTTCATAGATAAAGCAATATTTAAATTGATATCTGAAATAAAAAGAAGTTTTATACATATTTATACAAATGTGGTAATATGTGGATCATATTGACATACCCGGAATTCTGTAAACTCGATGAGAAACATATTTAAATAATGTGAAAACAAACACAGTAAAGTAATTTAAAAAGTAAAATATAGTGTTGTGTACGAGTGCTTATATTTCACCTATAAATAATGTGATTGATACTCATGAATTATTTCTATTTCTTAAATCATTATTACTTAAAGCATTTTGGATAAAGTGTTTTTCACTTACTTCATCTACCACATACTTTAAATAATCAATGACATATATACCCGCTGTTGAGTGAAGACAAGTTTTAACCCAGTAAATAAAACACTTCACTGACAGTCAAATTACAATACACGCAGTCCCAGTAAATGAAAACACTTTACTGACGGTCCGTATTACAAGTTTGCTTGTATTCTTCACCAAAAAAAAACGTTTCTAAGTAAAATGGTCAATATTCTTTTTATCATAATGATTAATACGTACATAAGTTTACAAACATGACATATAAATTTACAATGATTTACATTTGATAATATAATCACGTTTTGTTGATTCCATAGGTAACTTATAGGCCCGTAGGACCGGGTGTATTAATCATTTGATTATAAATAGTGGGTAACTATATTTCAGTTAGCTTACAACTTATCACGCGCAGTCAATCACTTGCACAAATAGTGATTATAACCAATGTATAATTAAAACTAGTGTGTAATTTCCAACATGATAATATGAGGATCATGTTGTCATACCCTGAGTTCTGTAAACTCAGTGAGATACATATTTAAATAATGTGAAAATAAACACACTGAAGTCATTAAATAAGAAATATATAGTGTTGTGAACGAGTGCTTATATTTTACCTATACATAATGTGATTGATACTCATGAATTATTTCTATTTCTTAAAGCAGTTTGGATAAAGTGTCCAGTACATTCATATTCTATGAAAATGAGTTTCACTTTTTCGTTGTCAGGTAACATTCTATCAGGAAAGAATTGATCAATGTATTGTTTAGCATGTGCCTATTCCTTCATATTTGCTACAATGTAGCAAATAATGTTTTTCACTCTCCATCGCATTTATCAAACACTGTTTACAGATACGTTCTTCCTTGGGGATACAACGGTAACGTCCAAGCTTAATTTCAATTGGCAAACAATCTGCTCTGAATTGAGCAATCACTGATCTTGTATACATACTTTTCGGTGCAAATATCCTTCTCAAATAGTCTGTACATATCCAGCTTTGTTTGAGATTGCATATCATTTTGCCACTTAATCTTATAATTCTCCATTAATTTATGCGTTGCATTTTTAATAAATAGCTCCTTTGTGAAACCACCTAGATTTAGATTAACACAGACGTCAGTTAAATTGATTTGCTTAAAAATGTTGCGAACATCACTACACCAATTACGTTTGTAAATACTATAGTCCCATAGAAGATTTTCTTAGTAATCCGTTGATTGTTCATTGGAACCAGTCGTCCCCAAAGTCGTAAAATGTTCAAATGTCGCCTTACAATTGGTGGCATCCAACCCATATCACTATATATAACAACGAATAACTATTGTGTATAGTATTTGGCTTACAATACGCCTTGTTCTCCCACACTGACGAACAGTAATCCATTATTGGAACAAGCTTAGTATCGTAAACCTTAATGTATTTCGTAAACATAATATCCATTTTGTTATACACTTGAGAACGCTCTGCCGGTTGATTCACTCAAAACGGTTGCTGTTTCTATGAAATCCAGGAACTCATTAAAACCGTTTCAAGATATTTATAATTTCCGCATATTTCTATTGTAGTTTCTCCGATGTAAAATGATTCTTCAGTTCTCCATTGTGACTGTTTTCTAAAGTGAATAACTTCGGTTTTATTAACGTTAATATTCATTTTGTTTTTGACACACCACGCTTTTAAACGATCGAGCATTAACTGAAGATAACGTTCAGACGGTCCCAAGATTACAAAGTCGTCCGCAAAAAGGAGAATGCTCACATTTATTGTTTCACCAATATTAATATCTAAGTTCATTTCTTTAATATCGGTTGCCAAATCATTGATGAATATGGCAAATAAAGTCGGTGAGATTACGTCACTTTGCTTCACACCGGAAGTGGGGTCAAACCAGTCTGTACAATTTCCATTTACGTTAACGCTCACACGACATTATGAACATAACATCTTAATGACATCTAAAAGATTTCCTGTAATACCGAGATTTGCTAATTTAATGTACAATATGTCCCTATTTAAGGTATCAACAGTTTTGACCATGTCTATGTAGGTGCATTGTGGTGTTTACGGTTTCTTATAATTGACGTTAGACTGAACACTTGATCTTCGCACGACCTATTTGCCCGAAATTCATTTTGTTCGTTTGCAATCAAATCATTTGCTTCCGAAAACGTCACCAGCCTTTTATTCAAATATTTGTAAATAATGTACACACTGTTGATATAAGGCTAATCCCTCTGTAATTAGCAGGTACCATTGGGTCAGTTTTAACAATTTTAGGGATAGGTTTTATGTAATATGTATAGCATAATTGTTAGAGTATATGCGATTTATACTGCTTCTCGAGGGCCGTAGGCTCGAGCGTGCAGTATAGATCGCATACGAGAAAAATATGCTATAAATATTTTGCATCATAGTCATTTATTAAGTACGCGCGTGAAAGAAGTTTAGGGTGTTGCAGTTTTCATTAAAAATACCAGCTCGATCTAATCAAGAAATAACATTATCATGCGGCATGAGCATGACCTATGTTTTGATTATTTCTAGCCAATCGCCTTTGTATATTATTTAGCAATTGCAATGTCAAGGAGTGCTGTTTGGTAATGGTTTAGTCGTTTTGATTAACAGGATGTGCGTAAACATTACAACTGCGCGCGCGTAACATTGAGTAGACCATGGTATAACTGCCGAATCTGTCATTTATAGCACGGCTGATATATACCGGCAGTTAAAGTACGGTTTAGACTCAGACCTTCAGGTTTACTTTTCCCCATTGTCCTCTCAATCGACTGTATGAAACTATATGAAGTTAACACACATTTTCTTTAGTTTTCCTTTGTTCTGGTTGGCGAGGAATTAGTTATTGTCACAAACGGACAGTTTTATTAAGTACATATTGTAGAACGTGTTAATTTAACGTACCATTGTCAATGTCCTGCATTTTAATCCATAAATTATCCAATTTATATCGTTTAATCACATAATCTATACATAGTAAACCTTTTCACCATGATTTGCAAAAATATGTGCGGCCATCTTGCTTAACCGGAAGAGCGTCATAAATAAAACAATCGTCTCCCTGCCTTACAGGCTATAGAAGTTTTGTTTGTTTATGGGTTCCCACTCCCTCCCCATGGCCAACTAAAATAAGAAATATCACCCTGGACGCCTCTCCCCAAAACAAACTTTGTCTGACACCTAACCCCAGGCAACCTATAAAAGTTGTTTTATGGTTGAATCCCGCCCAACTGGACAAATAGGTTTAACCGTCCAATTGGGCTTTATAGGGTTCACAGACTGTCCGGTCATCGCACAATTAAATAGTTAAGCATATGAAGATTATATCATAAGCAAGAACAAAAGAAAACCATTAGAGCTAAGGTACAAAATTGATTTTGACCACAGTGAAGGTACACAATTATTATCCAAACACATGTTAAATAATGCACACAGAATATTAACTGATAGATAATTTGTAAACACTTCGTTTGGTAAACAGTCGATACCTACAGCTTTAGATTGCTTTACAAGCAATATAATTTGTTTACCTTCTAAGAAAGTAATCGTAGAGTTTAATATTTCAACGCCATCGAACTGAGTATGATCATGTATATTTTCAAATTCCTGAGAGTCTATGTGTTCTTCTTCTAAAGTTGGGTTTAAAAGATCACTAAAATCACTTTTCCATTTATTCATATTTGCATCACGGTCCGAGCTGACACGATCATCTTCAAATTTGACCTCGTTTGGAATGTCGCCCTGTTTCCTAGTTCGGTCTAGTTTTTTTAATTTATCCCAGAATTTTCTTGGATTCTTAGTTTCACTTTCAGCTAGGCCTATCTTTGAATCATCAGTAAAGTTCCGTTTAGCCTTTAAATATGTCTTATCAATCGCTCTTCGTTTAATCTTAAATATTTACAAAAGACGGCTACGTTCGCTCTTAATTTTACATTTAAGATACTCTTTTTCCGCTTTATGATAGTCGTCGTATAGCGATGCCAAATTGGCTGACCACCATAGTTTTAATGATCGTCTAGCCCTTTTAGTATTTTTAATATTGAAAAACCGAAGTTTGTCGTCCATTTCTTTATAGTATATATTACAAATCTCACTATATAAAGAATCAACCTGTTCTCTTGAATTTTCTAAAATTTCAATACGTGCGATGGCATCTATTAAAATTGCTATATTTCTGTTGTTCATAAAATTTTGCGTAATATCTCTGACATTATGCTTTAAGTTCATTCATACGTTTGGTACCGATCATTTGACTTTAACTGTATGATCACGATGGTGATGTAAGTTAATATTAATACCTCATTTGAGACGAGTGATAATTACAGAACGGTCTGGGATTGATCGTTCGGATAAAATATTAAACTTTTCGATAAGATCTGTAACACTTAGAACAGAGAAATATTTAAAACAATTAAAATGCTCCACAGGCACAATCACGTAGTCCACAACAGACCGACTCTATTTGATATACATGTATAATTATCTAATGCCGGGGTGAGTCTACCGTTAAAGCTAAGAGTCTCTATATCAATCGATTTTTTCTTTATTTGTAAGTTCATGTTCAGCAGCTCATGTCGAAATCGGATATTTAAGCGAGCAAATATAAAGCAGGACATCATTTATTGTATAGACATCGACCAGTGCAAGTCGTACCTGTACACAGGTAACATTATGATTTACAGAAGAAAAGAAATTGCCTCTTTCGGGACTCAAACACACGACCTTCTGATTTCAAGTCAGGTGTTCTATCCACTGAGCTATAACGCTTCTTGAGAAAATGGTATACTATATTAAGAGGCAAAATGACTGAACCGTTTTTTTTTGTTTTACACACACACATATTTAATTAAGAAGGTACGTATATAAGTATGTTGTCAAATTATATTAATCTCATTAAAATCAAATACAAAATCTTAAAAACTTAACCTATTTGAACGCAACTCAAGATGAATCAATAAATATATAGTCCATCTTGTCGCACGTGTAAATTAACATTGCCTGGTGTAATATTATATGTTATCAATGTGAAACTAATATTCCGCCTCAAAACAACCATATCTGTTATTTAGCGCTTGATGAGTTTGTGTGTGCGCTAATTATTCCGTTATGCCTATTTAGTGTTAAAAATGCTACAACATACCAATAAATAGCCCTGGTCTAGTGGCTAAAGTACAGCCATCAAAAATGAGATATAGGGTCCTATAGAAACCACAGCGTCCGATCGCAAAGTCATCGTAGGTCCGCACTGTACTGCAAACAAGGACTTGAAAATACAATGAAAGAGACAAAAAACAACAGAAAGGGTGGTGAAGACAGGGTTACCGACTTGGAACGGTCAGTAGGCAATAAGGCCACTGGTAAGCTTGAATCGATTTTATATGCGCACAATCCTCGCTATTATCCTGTTTTCAGCGCCCAAATAGACGACAGTGTAAACAAAACTACATCCAATTACCTTTTTTATCACATATATTCTGATGCCGTATATGTATCGATGTAACCTGTATGAAAGCTAAATATCAATGGGATATTTTACGCATCGAGTTCTGCTTATAAACCGATATTTGGGGTTGTTCGTCAATTTGAAACGACTTCACAAGTGGCTCATTCATATTCATGAGTTATAACCAGTTAAAATAGAGACTATGTAGCTTTAAGCACATAATGCTTTGTATCCTTGAGAAAATCAGTGAACACGGAATCCCTCAAATGTTTGTCTCGTCAAGAACTGTTCCAGTTGGCAAGTTTAAGTCATCCAAGCATGAAACAATTTCAGACTCATTTTCACATATTGCGTTAAAGTCCCCCGCAAAAATGCACATATCAAAATCACATCATCTAAATATAATGCTAATAATATGGTCAAAACATTCCCTTCAATTTCTACCATTTGCATTGCATTCTGGTGGCAAGTACGTAGTACAAAAAAGTATTTGAAATTCAAATTTCTTAACTTTAAAACTTAAAACAAGCACATCTCTGAAATTCTTATCAAACACAATAATTTCAAAATCGTTATATATACAATTCTCTATTCGATCTTTGGAGATCGCTGAGCCCGATACTTATATTTAATTATCGGTGGTACTTTATCATTTCTTTTTTGTTTTCTTACTTAATTTTCGATTTAGTGGTTCCACTACTCCGGCCGATTAAAGGCTCAGGGTATTGTTTAACCACTTATAGGATATGTTGTCTGCTTTTAAATTTATTAGTCTTTTGACTGTTACTTGTGATATGCAGGCTTCATAACCTCTGCTCCCAACTAAATTCCATTATGTTTATTTCGCTCTTCGGGGCATTTAATTTTATTACTACCGCTCATGAACAGTCTCAATCAAACCGAGACTGCAATATTTCGTATGTGTCGTGCTCGGCCGTTTCCAGAGGTCCATTATCATACTCATTTTTATAAAATACACTCCACCTGAACCGTTATCGTTTATATTTATATATGTACGGTTGTGTCCAATAAAAGTAAAATCGTTTTAGGTGATTACATTGTTATTTTTTAATTTTGTTTCGACAATTGCGATAATATCACAGTTTAAGTTGAGTAGAATAATTGCTTTAATACCCCGATTATGTGTTGTTCAAGAGTTTACGTTCCATACCGCAATTTCCAATGCATCAAAATAATCAAGATTAGACTGGGTATTGTTTTAACTTGGCTTGTACACCTGCCCATCAAAAATCAGTTTACCGTTCCTAAACTTCCATCGTTTATTGTTCTGCTTTGCATCATCGATCACGATCCTGGGTCATTACGTGGTCCCGCCTTAATTCCATTAAGCGATGCGAAAGCTTATATTAGCAGGATTTTATAACGAATATTTCCATAATAAAACACGTTTAAAAACATGTTTTACTGAAACAACGCGAAAAGCTGTTTAAAATTACCTATTAAATGTTTTAATTTTACAATATTCAAACTTTTTAAACCGAAATTAAGGTTTTATTTTATACCCCAGCCAACCCCGTTTTCGTTTCTTGGAGAAGGCGTTTGATGGGGTATGAAAGTTAATACTAGGACCACGTAATGGATTATTTAGTTTTCGAATCGGCTTCTGTAATATCATCTGTAATGTAGAACGGCACTTGCGACAGTCTAGCACGTTGCTCTCTCAATATTAACTGTTTATCCGATTGCCTTAAGCATTTAAATATGAGATGTTTCGGCTTTGTTCGACCATTGATCACCGCATTTTTACCCGTGCGATGTGCTTTCATTATTTCAATGTCACGTAAACCCATATTGTTAAGTACGTATTGCACATGTAAGTATTTGTCACAGTAAAATGTTTGTCTATCTGGCACACTTTAACTTTCATGGTGGAAATCTCATTTATATTTGAAGTAACATCGGTCGTAGTCTAATCAATTTTGGATGTGCTAATTCTGAAGAAATCGTATTAATTTTTGTCTTGTTGTTACTGGTCGCCGTTTTGACGTCTGCCATATCGGATGTAAGCAATTCAACTGACGATTCAAGCGTCTGAACTTTGTTGTTGAGATCTGAAACTTTCTTGTCAATCGATTTTATACGACTTTTGATACTGTTTGGGTTTTTATTACACTAGTATTTGACGAGTGTTGTCTACATAGTAATGAGTTTATACTCGTAAGAGCTCACCGGACAAACTGCTTGAATCATTCTCCCTTTCGAACTTCAAAATCCACCACAGCATCTAAAACATCCCAAATATCTGGGCCGTCATCATTCAATTCGTTCCACTGATCAAAACTATTCGATTATCGCTTACGTTTACTTTTCCCCATTGTCCTCTCAATCGACTGTATGAAACTATATGAAGTTAACACACATTTTCTTTAGTTTTCCTTTGTTCTGATTGGCGAGGAATTAGTAATTGTCACAAACGGACAGTTTTATTAAGTACATATTGTAGAACGTGTTAATTTAACGTACCATTGTCAATGTCCTGCATTTTAATCCATAAATTATCCAATTTATATCGTTTAATCACATAATCTATACATAGTAAACCTTTTCACCATGATTTGCAAAAATATGTGCGGCCATCTTGCTTAACCGGAAGAGCGTCATAAATAAAACAATCGTCTCCCTGCCTTACAGGCTATAGAAGTTTTGTTTGTTTATGGGTTCCCACTCCCTCCCCATGGCCAACTAAAATAAGAAATATCACCCTGGACGCCTCTCCCCAAAACAAACTTTGTCTGACACCTAACCCCAGGAAACCTATAAAAGTTGTTTTATGGTTGAATCCCGCCCAACTGGACAAATGGGTTTAACCGTCCAATTGGGCTTTATAGGGTTCACAGACTGTCCGGTCATCGCACAATTAAATAGTTAAGCATAGTGGCGAACTGAAAATGGTTCCACCACCAAGCATGAAGTGCGTTGCAAAATTTTAGGGTCATAACCTTTTTTGATAACCTTTTAACAAGTTTAACAAAGATAGTATGAACGTGATCATGACCAAGGATCTTACGAAGTTTGTAAATCATGTCACCATAGAAGTTAGGTTGTGATAGTCCTTGTCGCAGAAGAGTTCTTAAATTACTTTTATATTTGGAAAGAAGGATTAATATAATAAAATCTTGAAAGGGTTTTACGAAGTTTATGGTAAGGGTAGCCCTGATGGAGTAGCGTTTTAGTTATACAAAGATTACGAATATTAAAGTCCTCCACTCGAGTACAAGCTCTAGAAAAACGAATAAGTTGAGACACAAAGACCCCATAAGAAGTTGCTCGGGGAACATGCCCATCTAAATGGGGAAAATTAACAATATCAAAATTAAAATCATCTCTCTTGTCATAGATTTTGCTAATTATTTCACCATTTTCAGCAGAGAGATGTTAATCGAGAAAAGATGCTGTAGTATCAGAAATATCAACTTTGTTAAGCTGAAGTTCTTTAGGATATATATTATTAAACATAGTAGAAAAGAAAAGGTTGTCAAAAAAGAAAGAAAGAAAGTCGACTGAACCGAACGAAATGTAAAATGAACCGAACATAAAGAGCGTTGTACCACTGCACAGAAAGTTAAAACCACCTCATATAATTGAGGTTTAACTGCGTTTATTGAAATATCAACCACATATAACCGCTTCTGGAACCATCTTCATAATGGTCAGTGATCCGAACATAATGACGACCCATCTGCATATAAATACACATAAACTGCGTAAAATGAAAAATGCACCGAACAGAACGACAAAGGCACTGCATATAAAGAGATGTCAGCTGCACATAATACCAGATGCACCGTGAAATGTGCACAACGAGTGTTACAACTGCACATAATGTTTCCAACACTGCACATAAAGGCATATGTACCGAACATAAATATAAATGTTCAACATAAGACAGTCATGGTGTCCCATAGTGTTCCATATATGAACATTTAATTCCAATGGTATTTAATTTAAGCTAAGAGCAACATTCTCAAAGATGAGATGATCGAAATCGGTCTCCAAAGCTTTTGAGCTATCACTGAGAATATGCTATTTTGTTCGTCATAATATAATGATAACATAATTAAGAGGAAATCGAAAATTGTCTTAAACGAAACTTTAAACACAAATTATTCAGTATTATTATCAAATACATTATAATAAGATAAAACATAAACAAATAAAAACGTCACATGCCATGTCATTTTCCTTCGTTACGCCATGTTTGATTACTGTTATAACATATATTAAAATTAATAAATATTATTGTGTAACTGGTCGAAATGACACCTTTAATTGTTGTCATTTTATCTTTGTACAATAGTTTATATTTACACATTGGTAAAATCATTCTGTAGCTAAGTTCTTATAATTACTTTACCAAAATCATTTACGAAAAATACGATTTTTCTCTTAATAACTTGCCCATGATGAAATTAAGTTTAAACCAGCCTTTAACCGAGACTGCAATATTTCGTATGTGTCGTTTTCGGCCGTTTCCAAAAGTCCATTATCATACTCTTTTTTAAATTCCCGCCTCCAAGTAGGTCACACACGATATACACACGTATGTGCCCTATACCGTTTACCACAGTGACCTTAATAAGTTAAGCCATTTTAAAACAGTTGTTTATCTTTTGAGGGCGTGTTTTTCCCACTTAACCCACCCGTTTTGTTATTAAGTATAATCTATATACGTTCTGTTGAAAAAGTCCACGAGCAAACGATTGGCAAACAAGACCTTATGTGCCTCATTTATCTCAGAAGCGAGATGTTAATTCATGTCACGCAGGTATGATTTATCAGCTTATATAAAACGCTGCTTCTATGGTAAGAACAATATTTGATGATGGATTCCATGAAAGTATCTGACAATGGTAGCTAAAACGTATACGTATTTTATCTTACACATATGGTTCAACATACAGCTCTTTTATGTTAGCCATCAGGGACAACAACGTTAACAATGTTAAGCGTATGTAAGAAATATAAAAAGATCGGACAGGGAAAGTAGCATTCAAGGAGGACAGTCAACCACAAAACACAGAAACAAACACGCAAACAGACAAACAAGAAGGCAAAAGCAATAATAAATGCAAACAACGACATCACAAACCACAAAAGGGTTGACAATAGGGCTACCGCCTTGGAACGGTCAATGGCAAAGTAGGCCACTAGGGGTTTAAGTCACTCTTAACTGCATGACCCACTGAAATGATGTCAATATGTTAAGTGCATCCAAACTATGTTACGCCAAAGCAAAACTTAGATAACAAGTTACCTCTGAAGTGGTGTAAGATAAATTAACTGATCCTGGACGGTCAACACTTGAATAGTTTACACTTAATCAATTGATATAAAATGTATTGTTAAGCGTAACAAAGTATCATGATTCCATTGGTGGTTTATATATTCCTGCACATTGATGTTACGCGTAACGAAATTGCAAATTAAAGAAACTAACCCGCCAGAAAATGGCAACACTACAAAACCGTGTATCAAAACTCTATCCAGGTGTTTAGGTAATATAATAATGTATATGTGCTGACTATAATACATGTTTATTCACAGGTTCTAAACATACCCGTGATCGAATGTGCGTAAAATGAATTATCGGTTTCTATTGGGTAACATGTACAATTATTTTGTAACATGTAACATATACAAGTTTTGATCTTGCAGTCCAGGATTGGATATTTTACGTCACATTGGATAGAAGTTTGTATATGCGTAACCCATTGACATTATTTAATTGGTTAATACGGTTATGCGCAGAATGATGGTGGTAACGAGTAATATTGTTATCGTCTTGACTATATTAACATACGTGTTTATCTCAGTGACGCCGTAATCACATTGGCGTCGTGTTGTATTTCGCCGGCAGGGAAGCAGTCGACTCTATGTTTTGTTATGTTTGATGAATGCATTGGAAGGAAAAAGGAAATAATAAGTGGTGGGAAATAGTTTTTTATTTTGTTCTGCGAACTCTACATAACTTCATAAAGGCGAAAAACAATCATCGAGTTCGATCTTTATTAATGTAAACATTCTAAACAAGTTTAGTAAAGATCGAATAAAGCACGAAGGACGTACATCTTTACCCATTCAAAACATAGCACTGCTGTTTCTACTCATATTTAAATGGTTAATGCATCTGAAGAAGAATGTATTTATATAAATATCAGATGGAAAATGAATAGCTAAATCGAAGCAAGATATAGCAATAGTAACTATTTCCAGGGTCACAAATGGTCTTTGTTGTCCGATATGTCTATTTTTAAAACTCGTCCACTTATCAGATCTAACTGGATTTCGAACTTGTCCGACCTTTTATTGATATTAGGACACTGGCAACGTTTTGTAAACATCACTTATAAATGAAGGTGCTAGAGTATTTACAAGGTATAGTATGGCATAACTCATAACTCCGGTGTTACTGATCCGATCTAGCTGTTTTCTAACTTGCTTGAGAATTCATTACTATAAAAACATTGACAAGGTTGGTAAAGATCAAATACAAAATGAAAGTGCTTGAATGTTAACAACAACATATTAATGTAGGTCAACGGATGGACGACTGACGACGACGGATAACGCGCCATGCCATAAACCCGCCTTACCTTCGGCCAGTAGAGCTAACAAGTTAAACATATAAACATTAAAAAAAAGAATATGTATTTGCATGTTGTAAGTAATGCTGTTAAAATATAATTATTTCGATAAGTAGAACCGATTGTTCATTGAACACACTTCTGACCCTAGAACAACATGTATTTATGCGCATTGTTTATTCTGGGAAGTAAGTAACAAACAACTAGCAGGTGTAGTGTCGATATATGCCACAAAGTGACTATTTATTCACAAGAGTGTGAATGTGTTTAAAGTTGAAATAGTAGACATGTAATATTGCATGAAACATTGTAATATTATGTAACACATATTAATTTCCGTTAATTACATAATGAAACTGATATAGAATAAAGCACTATAAAAATAGATGTACTAAATATTATTATGCGATATTACGTAATCTAAGTTGTTACACGATTTGTCGTTAATTGGAAATAACTGTTTTTATATTAAAAACTAAAATCATTAATGGTGTTTATATAATCTTTAATTAGCTATGGCGATTTACGCCTATTCATGGAGCTTAGACGTAGAATAAAGTCAATACGAGCGCTATGGTATAGTAAAACACAGAGCCTGAATGGAATATGTTACAGATAAGCCTGTTGATGATGGGGACCCGCCCCGCTGTTTTAATAAGCCAATGGTATTCGTGTTGTGTTATAAACACTGAAGCGCGTAATTGGTTTATAAACCGGGGTCCAGGCCGTACGTACAGAGGACAAACGCTTTGAATAAATATCCAATAACTTCGCAGCTAGATCATATTAGTCAGTTGTTTTATATTGGATAATTAAACACACATGTGATAAATCAGTCTCACACTAAACAAAGTTTTGACTTTCTTATACTTTTTATACTACTGTTCGTATCGAATTTGTTAGGGTTAGCTACATAAGAATAATAATATGTTTTTTTATTAGATTGGCATCTGTTTGACATTTAATTGTTAGCAATGCGGCAGAAGTAAATTATATTTGTTCAAGTCAAACAATTTGCATATGACAATTCAATTTCATCGTAGTTTTCATTGTCCAGTTGACGGAGCGTACAACTCAGTCATATATAATTTTATATAAGATTGCATGAAACTTAATATGTGTGTGATAAAGGGATATTGCACATTACAGTTCGCTAATTTAGAAACGAGTCATTTTACCTCACTCAAGAGTTTAGCATGCTCGTAAATTAAGTGCATTATCGGAATTGTTTGCTTTTCCCATTCCTCTCCGAGATGAATTACGGTTGCTAACACTCATTGTACTGACAGCTGATCAGTTTATTTTATAATAGTCAAAACCAGAAAGAAAACGTGGTGGTTCCAACAATGAAAACGGTACCAGTGAAGACACTGCAGTCCAAGAAGCAGATATAAAAATATTGCTGCAAAACATGACGGCATCCACGATCAACCGAATTGATACAAACTTAAAAGAAATTGGACAACTTCTTAGCGGTCTTCCAAAGCAAGTAAGTTATGCACATTGGTACATGCATTAATAAGAAATAAATCATGGCTTTATTACACACCCAGAAGCCATGTTATATGATAAATACAGTTACATCTTGATCTGTTTATTATCGGGTTATTTTTATTCTTAATTTCTAATAACTTTATATACCAATTGCTCAAGGAAATACATTTTTTCAAGAAACGTAGTGGTAAGAGCACCTGACTGACAGAATACACATTTTTATACCCTCGAAGGATGCATCCGATTTGGATTTACGGTAATAAGTTTTGCGATGTTCCCTCGAGGACTTTTTTCACGTATTTAAAACGAAAATAGTAATAACATGTTGGAGTGGTAACTTTAATGTTGTTATTTAAAAGAAAATACTGAATAACATTTGGGAGCATATTTGGAACTACCAATGAGAAGACAAAATAATACATGTTGCGGTATATTAAAGCTCGCTCACTATTCATTTAGCAATATCGGTCATACTACTTAATAGCTATTTAATATTCGGGATTTAAGCTGCTGTGTTGGGTACACTTACTTGTATTCAAATCAAACGTAAGCAAACTATCCATCTGCATGTGTCTTCAGATCTGATAGAATCGTGTGTTGTTGTATAAATAAAGCATAGAGGTTCAAAATGAAAGAATAACTAAACGAAGTTGCTGGCATATAGATAAATATTTTGCACATGCATTACATTCCGCATATCATTTATCTGGATGTAAATGGATGACGCGCATTATGTAAATCGGGTAAAGTATAAGCCTTTACGAGGTAGCTCTTATTTGGAATTACCTAAACAACTCGCTAGTGCTAAAAAAGGCCTAATAAATATAACAAACGAAACGATAATGAGTGCTTTAGATGGTGCCACTTAGCTTGTAAATTTCCGGTTGAAAAAATCCCCAAAGAATATCAAATTATAAAAAGCATCTCAGAGATCTAAATTACAAAGGAATTACATTTTCTGTTGCTATAAAACAAATTCCAAAAATAGAAAAACAAAATAACATACGTGTTAATATATTTGGGTATGAAAATGGACAAGTTTATCCTTTGTATATTTTAAAAAATGAATAGAATTGAATTGAATGTTGTTTAACGGCTCATCAACACAGTATAGGTTATTTAGTGCCGCCACAGAGAGAGGGGAAGGATACATAGGAATCCGGATACCTGCTTTACTCTTATTATCGAATAGATTCCTATCGTTCTTTAACGTGCTCGGAGGATTAAGGTGAAAATACTTGTGACATGCTTTTAATAACAAAAAGAGAAAATATGCATACAACTCATAAAAACTTCGAAAACTTTCCGGAAATTTTAGGTCTTAAGTTTAAAACGCCTTAAGAGGCATCTACTCAAAATGTACAATCTAAACCGCACGCTAACTTAACGTTTGTTTTGTCTTTTAAAATCCAAACTGGTTGCTACAGAAATGCTTCTTACAGTTATTTTGTTATTATAAACATCAATTTGTAACATGAATCCATATTTCCCAATATCAACCTTTGGGAAAAGTGGCCCTTGTTAGATATACCCTTGATGACGTTGACATTGAATTATCAATACTACAGTTCCGCAGATAATGCTTGTCGATTTCCTATATAAGTTTGTATATTCTTTCGAAAACAATTGTAAGTATTAGTTATTTATTTCTTTCCCTATTTTTTAACCTGTGGGCATCTTTTTAACCCAAGGCCATATTGTTAAGTAATGTTAAGGTTAACCCTTTAACTAAATGGAAAAGAAGTATAACAATTACCTACTTTGAATGTAATTGACGTACTTTTATGTCACTTATCCACTTTTGAGGTTAACGAATCGGTATGGAAATAAAAAAAACCCTGAATTTTAGGAATAATTAGTGTCACTTTTTAAAGAGTTAATCTTGTTTTTGCTGACCTTGAAATCATATTGCTGAAGGTCAAACTATGAAAATTCCCAATGTTATAAAGAGATCAGTCGAGATATACTATTTTAGACGCGTTCGGTATCATGAATCATGAATTGAGTTGAAAGTGATTTAAACATGATTTAATAACATAGTGGGTTATTTAACACTTGATGTATTGCTTTTCAGTTATTGAAAAAACTGATGAATTAGGGTATTAAGGTATATATACAGTAGAAAAGTAAATGTATCATTCACAGAGCACAGTAAAATCAAAACACGTAATTATAACAAACAACAATAAGAAGGAAAAATAGCAGCAAAGTAAGCGACACCAAAAATATATAATGGTTGACTATAGGGATAGCACCTTCGAACGTGGCGAAACAACCTATGGTGGTTTAAAACAGGTTCTTCGGAGCACCAAGCCTCACTCGTACATTGTCATCCCAATGAAACGGGACATTGAAAATAAAGAAATACACGCCAAGCTATATCCTCTATTAAACTAGGTAGCACTAAAAGCCAATATAAGTTTAACACAAAGATGACCATATATAAATTTATAAAAAATATTGTAGAAGGAAGCAGTTGGGTTGTGGATGGGGACAGCATTGACTAGCTGATTCTTCCGCCCTCCCAACTTTTTAAACACATGCATCAACATCGTAAAGAAATAAATTTGATATATGTTATACTGTTTCCTCTCCCACATATAAGAGATTGAGGAATATAGACTATAACAACTATTGTCGAAAGAAGCAGTGGTGTTTGGGTGTGTGGGGGTTTTGGGGTGAAGAAAGAACTGACTAGCTGATTCTTTCCCGCTCCCAACGTTTTTAAAACATACATATACATTGTAAAGAATTACATTTGCTATATGTTAGACTATTCCCTCTCCCACATTTCCTACATGGAAGACATTGAGGAATATGAAACTAAAAACTAGTTTTGTTTATGCATGTTTGGGAAGAAATAATTTGCCAGCTGATTCGTACTCCCCCTTCCCCCCATCCCCCATCCCCCTTCATCCCTCCCAAAGTTTTTAACACTTACATAAACATTATAACAAGCCCATTTGATATACATTATACTGTTTTCTCTCCCCCATGGAAGAGATTGAGGAATAAAGACTATAAAAACATTGTCGAATGGATCAGGATGAGTGTAAGTGGTAGAGATTCCTTTCCCCCACCCGTCGGAACTGTTTTCATACTTACATAAACATTAACAAGAAACACAATTGATGTATACTAAAGGAAAACAAACCCAACTTTGTATTAAGATCAAACATCTTGGCGTGCAAGTACCCAGTATTTAGGTCTGATATTAATATTCCGCTAGTTTTCTTTGAATCTGATTGTCAGATAAACATTCATAGCCGAAACCAAGCGATACGTCATATAACGCGGGCAGCGTATACTAACAACGTATTCGGTTGGTAGGAGGAACCCCTTATGATGTTCACGGTGTTTTCACGACGTTTTCACGGCGAAAGCTCTGACGTAGGCGCTTGAAACGAAAATACGCGTCACCATGAAATAACGTAACACCTGGACGTCCTTGGTTAGGACGGCTATTGATCAATACAGTCTCTCTCAAACGTTGAAATATACATATGCACGCCAAGATGGATAGACACCATACGCTAAGAAATTCCGTTCAACAGGTCTCTGACGGCGTCTTCACGCTCCTCTTTACGTAAATGTGGAATAAAGAAAACTTTACTAAATTCTACATAAACGCTGGATTCTTGTGTTCATGTTCCACTACCCGTGCATCACGTGCATCTGTTAAATTTTGTATTTCATGCTTTACTTAAAAATAATTTTCAAAATGAAAAAGGAGGTATCGTGTTTTTTTTCGATTACTAGTAAATTAACAAAAGATTATTTGAACAAATAACACTTCATATATTCTGTCCCTAAAACGTTGCGTTTCATGTTTCCTTAAGTGTATGTTAGACTGTTTCCTCTTCCCCATGGAGAGATTGAGGAATGTAAACTATAAACAAATATTGTCAAAGTGAACTATTGGGTTTGGGATGACGAATGCATATGCTAGCTGATTCTTTCCCGCCACCCTTCGAACATTTCTAACATTACATAAGCATTATAAAGAAACAAATTTAATATATTTTGGACTGTTTTCTCTCCCCCATAGAAGAGAGAAATATAGACTATATAAGAAATATTGTCGAAGGAAGCAGGTGGGTTTGGGTGGTGGGGGGAAGAATTGACTAGGGTGGTGTGGGGAAGAATTGACTAGCTGATTCTTTCCCCCTCCCAACTTATTAAACACATACATAACCATCAATAAACATTGAAAAGAATTACATTTGCTATATTTTAGACTGTTGTCTCTCCCCCAAATAAAAATGAACAGCCAGCCAATTATTTACCCACTCCCACCTTCCAACTGAACAGTACTGTTGTATAGTCTTATATTCCTCAATCTCTTCCGCAGGGGAGAGAGAACTGTCTAAAATATATGAAATGTAATTATTTTTAATGTGTATTTGTTTTGTTTTAAAAACAGGTTAAGGGTTGGGGTATGGGGGCAAGAACCAGCTAACCAATTCCACCACCACTTTCACACCCTATATACAGTGAACAGGCTAATGTAACATGAATTAAATACATTTCATTTTATTTTATTGTATTGTATGTGTTAAACACACAGCGAATGTAATAAATAAAGGAAATCTTCTACACATATTCTCAGAAAGTAAAAACAAAAACAAAGCAACAGACTTGATCTTTTAAAATATGTCAATAGTACGAAATTGTGACTATCCGGAAGATGGCATCTTTTTGTTTTACTTATATCGATTATTAATGCTGCCTTGTTGGTAAGGGAATACTTCATGGCGGGATTCTTTATTTACACTGTCCCGTTTTATTGGGATGACAGTAGGGTAAGTGTAAGGTTTGGTGCATCCTAGAACCTAGGTTAAACCCCCTGAGGCCTTATTTTGCCACAGACCGTCCCAAGGCGGTAGCCTTATTGTCAACCTTGTTTTGTGTTTGTGACGTCATATTCCTTTTGTCAAATGCAAGAAATCAGTATGCTCTTGACATTTATTGATTATAGTTTTAGGAACTGATACACAATAAATGTACCTCTTAGTATTATTATTATTATTATATTTTATAAGATTGAGGCTAATTTAGTGTGGCTCTAGTGGACTTGAGGCTAGTTGAGTGTGGCGCTAGTAGGATTGAGGCTAGCTGGGTCCAAGGAATAGGTGGCATGTGGTAGTACTGATAACCGTTCAAGGTTGAGAAACTCAATAACAAGTGCGACCTTTGTTACAATTTTTGGTCGGCAATTTATATTTTAAATGTCACGGTATAACTTAGCATTGAGTCTTTGCCATTGGTACTGCAACTTGAATACGGGTCCATGGATAGTGAAAAAAAGCATACATAACCTTACGGACACTGTTATTATTTTGACTATACATGTTTGTTTTGCATCTTTTATTGCCTATATAGTATTGCTTTCTTTATGATGTGGCTCTAAAATGGTATATCCACGTTGATATAAATCGTGCATGCATCATTTGTGTCGTGTACAAGGGGTGGTCATTATGTTATGTCGTATATATTTAAATCGTCCGTATATATTGTGTGTCTTGCAATTTAAATTGCACGTAGATATCTAAATAGTATATACATATTTGGTGTCGTATATATTAAATCGTACATACATATTTTGTGTCGTATTTTTGAATCGTATATATACATGTTGTGATATATTTTAGTCGTACACACTTATTTATGTTGCAAGATATATATATATTTATGTTATAACCTACATATTTATCTGACACAATATAGTCAGACATGACGCCTCATAACGCGGTGTGTAACATACGCTACAACAACGCGACGGTATTTATGGGTAAATTAATATTCGACGGATATATTGATTTACTCCTTCTTTCGAATTTAGTGTATGCAGGTCTACAGTCTAACGGCCAAGGGTGGGAAAAACAAATTCAGGTGACAAAAAAAACTGTGCGGGTTGTATCACATGTCATTAAGGTGTAATCAGTGGTTATGCAAATTTACGGATTTCCCCATTAATAGGTTTTACCATGTGTAACCCAATTAACGTTGCATACATGAAAGCCATTGCCACATTTCAATTTCATATGTTTGACAACATTTGGTATACAACTTCGTTCAAATGTAGTTAATTTTGAGATTTAAGCGTCCATACCGTTCAAATTTGAAGGGTTAATTTACCCCATCAACCTACTTATTTAGTGTCTCATTTACTGTATGTCCGTGAGGTCGTTATTTTACCATATTTGGGTGGTAACTCATAAATTATATGGTAGAATAAGACCAACAAGATACGACACACTCAGCATTTGCAACAACTGCAGTTTTTGGGTGGGAAGGTTATATACTGTCAAAAAAGTACCAACTGTTACTTCTGGTATTTCCATAGGCCGGCTTTTAGTGAGCATAACAGCTTAAACAGAGGTTTAATAAAACAATGTTTGATGTTTGCAAGCACACTTAATTCGGAACTAAACATTCCATTAAAGAGTTACAAAATGTGGCAAGTAATAATATGATATGGTTGATATCAAAACTTCAAGGGGATGTAACTTAATAATTGTTGATAATTAAAAACTGTTATCTACAAAAGCTGCGTTATGTTTTAGGTGATTTTTGGGTAAGATACCTGCAGAAAATATTGTCTTTGACATATTTAGGAATTTTTCATACAGATAATATTTTCAGACTGAACAAAACTATTTTTAAGGCAAATGGAGATTTGGGGATACAAAGGGGGACAAAGTGGGTAGGGTTTGGATAGAGCTACCTTCCATAGCTATCATTTTCCATTTAAACAGATAACAACACTACTGATTTATAGTCGCGCCGACTTCACATCAGTATTATTATTACTTACTTGTCCTTCGGGATCATCAAGCCCAATCTGTATAGCTTTAACGTAGAACACCACTTAAGCCGGTTATAGGGGAGGTAAGAGGTGTTGCACCTTATATTATGACTCATGAACAGACTCTCCTTCTTTTCTTTCTTGTTTGTGTTTCTTGCCTCCAAGGCATCCGCTTTTTACTATCTATTGGCATTAACACTAGCGTTTGCTTTTAGTGTTGTGTGGCGGCTGTAAAAAGTCGCACAGACTATAAATAAGAAGTGTAATAATTTACTAGTTCCTTTGGATCATCAAGCCAAATATTTTTGGCTTTAAAGTAGAACATCGCTTAAGCCGGTTCTAGAGGGCGTGAGAGGTGTTGCACCTGATATTATCTCTAATGAACAAGTCAGTAATACCGAGTGTTCTATTTCCCTATTGCTTGTATGTGTTGCTTCAAAGGGATCCACTTTTTAGTATGTAATAAAAAGTGTCTTCTTCTTGAGACAAAGCCAAACCGAAATCATTTTAAACAGTTCCTATATCCAATTCGGGTGCCCCTGTTAATATATTTGCATTATCCTTCGCATGTATCATATTATACTTAACTTACAGATTTAAGAATATTTAAGAATTGCAATATACAATATAATATGTTGTTTAACTAAACAAAATTGAATGTACAAACATGTACATGTATATGTTTATATTATGTTAGAGTTTTTGGAATTCTACACGTCTGATGGACATCGCACCAGTCAAAGATTGTATGCACAGCACAACTGCATCCATGGATGGAATACGCCACAGAATTGATGAAATGAAGCAGACTGTAAGTTATTTAGGATTCCGAAATGCTGTTATGGCTAATTGCATAACGTATACCATATTTATTTTTAGTAGTTAATACTTATCGAAGGGGAAAGGTCGAAGCATATAGCGGTATTCCATTTTATAGTGTTAACGTTTTTATGGTGTTCAGTATAGATGTTTGATTGCGACTAGATACAAATGTTGTCGTTTTTAAAATTAGAAACAAAGACACAATTATAAAATATACAATAATACCACGTAAAATAAGATTATGACTTTGTATATGAGTTATTCATTATAGATTGAGCCTGGTAGTACAAATGATTCTGATAGAAAGCTGTCGGGAGAAGAATGGAGAAAACTTCTTGATCCAGATGTAAGTACATACATCAAACTAATATTAAAATATGTGGGGCGTATTTAATCTTTTTATATATTTGTACTTGTATTTCTAAATGAATGCAATATATGGTTTATGATAGTACAAATGTGACATATACATTCAGCGGCAGAGACTAGAAAGTAACAGAAATTAAGAACAGGAAAACAATACAGTAGTGATACAGTGAGAGAGAGAGAGATGGTGAAAAAATTGTTACGAATACTGATTGTTCAGTTTTTTTTATTTAAACATAACACTTCCGACATTTTTGAATGGTATTCTTTAGAGCTGGATATAGTACATTCTATATGTATTTTTGCTACATATGAGATGAATGATGTAAAACTATGAATCGATTTCGCATACTTATTCTTGAAAATAAAATGTTTTTCAATTTTTAAAACACAGTTTAAATGTCTGAATAATATGTATCCTGAATAGTACCAAAATAGATAATTTGGAAAGTCATTGCAAAACGAACATTTTTTAGCTGTTTCAAAAGTTATGTATTTTGATCCAAAACGATCTAGCACATGCACATTATCAAAACAAATGTTTAATTGTTTCAACGTGCATATTGCAAAAATTTCAGAGACTTGTGCTACTAATTTCGCATTTATATAGAAATATATGTGTGGGTATAATTCTCATTATATCTTTATATTGAAAATATCTATTTTTTTTATCTATTAATTGTACTTTTGAAAGATGAGATATGTATGCATTTGCTCGTTATGTTTGTTATAGTTTCTTCCAATTGTTGGTTAGGCTTAATTGGTTTGCATGCATTCCGCTTGAATTTATGTAATAATTTGTTGTAATCAAACACCTTAAATGTAGTTCTTATGTTTTCTCCAAAGTATCTACCTTTTTAAAAAATCCTACTTGGCTATTGTCTATGCGTGTATGTAACTACTGAAAAGAGGATCCCTTGGCAGCAACAATCACACATAAGAAATAAAAGTAGCAGACTAGGTTTTATTGAGACTGTTCATGAAAGGTCTGTGATGTGCAACACCTCTCATTCCTCCTAGCACCGGCTTCAGGACTCACACCACTATTATCTCCCTTGAATACTCGTGCCCTACAGATGAATATGGTAGATAAAAAAAAACAAGTTCGCTTTTCTACATTTTACAGGATACATTGATTTATCTTTACCAGGTTCTAAATCTATAGCATTTTAGGAAGAGATCACAGAAAAATGCATGTTGATATAAGATTTCTAGCTAATTCTGCCTCATTTTACACATCATGGGTCTAAACTCCACGGGGTTGTATTTTTTTCTAAATGTTGATAGGTGTCACGCAAACATCAAATTAAAAAAAGTTCAATCTGGTATATATTTGTTAAAAGTTAATAACATGCAGATATTGGATCAGTGAAGAATTTAAGCATAAATACATGTTGCAAAATCTTTTTTATCTCTATGCCACGAACAAAAACATTACAATGGGACCCTATGGAAAATTAATTGTGGTGTGAGACGTTAAGAAAGAGCTGCAGAATGGGTATATTTTATTCGTTATTCTTAAGGCATTGCGCTTTAGAGCTGCAGAATGGCATTTTCATCCGTCATCTCTAAGGTGTTGCGCTTTAGAGCTGCAGAAAGGTATCTTTCATCCTTTAATGCTACGGCATTGCGCTTTAGAGCTGCAGAACAGGTATCTTTCATCATTCATCTCTAATGCCTTGTAATTTAGAGCTTCAGAATGAAAATTTCCATTATTCATCTCTAAGCCCTTGCGCTTTAGAACTGCAGAACGGGTAGCTTACATCCTTCACCTCTAAGCATTGTTTGTGTATCTGTGAACGTTTCAGACATGTTAGGACACAGTTAACACGGTTATTTTACAGAAATCCCGTCTGTGTATGTATAGTTACTTCAAGTTATCTTCATATTGCAGGAATTAGCTGAAATTTTACTTGATACCATGTTTAACTAAAAATTAACTATATTTTCAAACCCAATACAGGTATAAGCATAATTTTAGCTTCAGTTTACAGCTATTGGCTTGTAAAACAAACACACATATCAATGAAGACAGACTACTTTGAAAAAATGTCAAAATTAAAGCGAGAGACTGATACTTTTCCTCGAAAATCAAAGTTTGACGAGTAACCCTTAGTTTGAGTTTATTATTTTCAGCATTTTTCTCAATAATCATTTCTTAAAGATCATTGTTATGCTATATTCAGATGTAGAGATGCCTTTTCATGTATATTTGAAAGTTTCAGACTTAGCTGAGCACAAATGATCAGGAAAATGCAAAATCCTTAGCACTACTGTAGATTTTCAAAACATTAAAGGTACTCGGCCTGTATTTCGACCAATACCCTAAGTCACTAAAACTTGAATAATTTGAAAAGCAATAAACATGGAATCAAAGTTTTAGCACTTGATTTGTATACATTTTCAATTATTACTGAGGTGATCATTAGAAAAAAAAATCACCTTAAGCGATTTTCTACTTTAAAACCACAAAGAGTTGGCTTAATGATCCAAACGACTTTCTACAGCCGCCACACATCACTAAACAAACGCTAGTGCGAATATCAACAAATACTGAAAAGGGGATCCCTTGGAAGCAACAATCACACACAAGAAATAAAAGTAGCAGACTCGGTTTTATTGATTCTGTTCATGAGATTTCATCAAATCATTTGCATGGTTCATAAAACCATACGGGTTTGAATGCATTTATTTTTTTTATTTTTTATATTTCAATATTTTATTTCTTTTAATACATATATGCAAAAACAATATAAGGTGTATGGCAGTACAAACGTTACATATACATGAATGTAGTCATTCATTAGCACAGAACAGTTATATTAAAGTGTCGTTTTACATGTATGTATTCCAAGAAATAAGTTACATTCAGCGGCAGAGACTAGAGGTAGTAGAAATTGAGAAAAGAAAAAGAAAAAAGAAAAAAGCGAGACAGAGAGAGAGAGAGAGAGAGAGAATTTGTTACCGAATACTGTTCAATTTTCTGTGTTTAAACGTAAAACTTCCCACTTTTTTGAATGATATTCCAATTTGTCTTTCGAACTGGCTATAATACGCTCTATATGTTCAATTTTTTGTATGTATGAGATGAAAGATGTAAAACTAGGAATCGTTTTCGCATACTTATTCTTGAAAATAAAATACTTTGCAATTATTAAAACACAGTTTAAAATATCTGAATACGATTTATCTTGAATAAAACCAAATGAAATCATTTGGAAAGTCAATGCAAAAGGAATATTTTTGCTGTTTAAAAAGTTATGTATTTCTGTCCAAAAAGCTCTACTAAATGGACATTCCCAAAACAAATGTTCAATTGTTTCAAGGTACATATTGCAAAAATCACAGAGACTTGTGTTACTAATTTTGCACTTATATAGAAATTTATTTGTGGGTATAATTCTCATTATATATTTATATTGAAAAGATCTAAGTTTTGTATCTATTGTGCTTTTGAAAGGTGTGGTATGAATGAGTTTCCAGTTTATGTTTGTTATAGTTTCTTCCCATTTTTGGTGAGGTTTAATTTGTAATTCTGTTTGCATGCGTTCCACTTGAATGTTATATAATAATTTGTTGGCACTGTTTTGTTTTCCTATTTGTTTCAGTAGGCTTTTTTCGCTATAGTGTGTCGTTCTATCTTCTGTTTTTAGTTCCTGTTTCCATTTGTTTGGTATGCTTTGAACAATTGTATAGTAGTTCAAGAATTCAGAATTATGTATGTTATATATTGTTTTTAAATGTGCAAATGTATAAAATTCTCTAATTCTATGGTTATACAGTTGTTCAATATATTTAATACCCAAATTATCCCACGTTTTGAAGTATATAGTATGTCCTTGATGTTTTATGTCCGAGTTATTCCATATTATCTGTTTTGAAATGTTGTTAGCTTTCTTTTTGAAGTTTACCAAAGACCAGGATTTTATTATTTCTGACAGAAAAGCGGATCGTGTGATTATTTTGTTTGCATCTTTAATGTCCACATTGCTTTCAAATAAAAAAAACCCACCATACTGATTAAGTTCTTTCATGTAAATATCTTTCCAATCACCGTGATTATCCGGATTAGTAAGTCTTTTCACCCATCCTGCTTTAGTGGAATTAATAAATGATTCCAAATCTATCATTTTTAGACCACCATTTTTATAGTCTTGTATAATTGTTTTCCTATTGATTTTGTCTGGTTTACCCTCCCACAAATATTCATACATTTTATTTTTTATTCGATTCAAGGATTCTGTTGATGGAGTCTCCAAAACGGTTAGAGGGTATATCAGTTTTGGTAGAGCAAACGTTTTTATTACCGTTATTTTTCCTAGAATAGATAAATTGTGTTTTTTCCATTGATCTAAGCATGTTATAAATTGATCTATTTTTGGATAAATGTTATATTCTTCACATTTTCCCTTTTCATTTGCAAAAACGATTCCCAGTGTTGTTGCTTTGTCTTTAGTCCATACAAATTGTTTTTCTTCACAGTATTTTTCATTTGAATTTTTTAATGAACCGACACGTAGTATTATTGATTTTTTTATGTTTAATTTTAATCCAGATTCTTCGCTAAAATTATCGATTAGGTTGACTAATGTTTCAAAAGTTTTTTTTGAACCATCTAGAATAAACGTAGCATCGTCTGCGAATGATGTGTTTTTTATTTCATTATTATTAATTTTGATTCCTATAATATCCTTATGTTTCCGTGTGGCATTGTATAGTAGTTCAATTGCTATTATAAAAAGATATGGCGACAGTGGGCATCCCTGCCTAACTCCTCTATCTATTTTAAAAAAGTCTGACATGTATCCATTATTTACAACACAACTTTGGGCATCATTATAAAACAGTTTTATCCAATTGATGAAAGAAGGTCCAAAGTTAAAATAGCTCAAACATTTTATAATAAATTCATGGTCGACGCTATCAAAGGCTTTCTCAAAGTCCGCAAAAAATATTAATCCTGGAGAGTCTTCGTCATTCAAATAATCAATTACCTCAAATATAGTTCTTATGTTTTCTCCTATGTATCTACCTTTCAAAAATCCTGTTTGGCTATTGTCTATGAGTGTAAATAAAACCTTTTTCATGCGGTTTGCAATGCATTTAGTAGCAATTTTATAGTCCACGTTTAATAAACTTATAGGTCTCCAGTTTGTCAATGAAGTTAAATTGTTGTCTTTTTTAGGTAATAACGTGATAACGCCTTGCTTTTGCATAACTGTTAAATTTCCATTTTCATATGAATAATTAATTGAATTAATATAATAGTGTTTAATGTCATTCCAAAATATTTTGTAAAACTCTGTTGTTATTCCATCCGATCCCGGACTTTTGTTGTTTTTCATTTCTTTTAAAGCATTATAACATTCTAGTACTCTTAAATTTCCTTCACACAGTTCGCGTTGTTCCTGATTTAATGAAGATTCATTATCGATGGGAAAAAAATCAGTATTTGTTATTTTTGTATTAACTTTACTATATAAGTGTTCATAATATCGTTTTGTTTCTGTCATGATACTATTAGAGTCCGTAATTTCTATATTGTTGTATATTAATCTTTTTATTGTTTTTCGTTCTGATTTTTTTCTTTCTAGATTTGCGAAATATTTTGTGTTTTTTTCTGCTCCTTCGACCCATTCTGCTTTTGCTCTAATAATGATACCATTGGTCTTTTTTTCTACAATATTCGCTAAAAGAGTTTTCTTTTCTAAAATAGTGTTAATCGCAATTTCGTTATGAGGGTTTGATGATAAATCTAATTCTAGTTTGTCAATTTCATCTTTTAGTTTAACTTCTTCTTTCAATACTTTCTTTTTCTTGAGCGATGTATATAAAATTGTCTCATTGCGAATTGCGCCTTTAACTATTTCCCAAAGAGTATTGGGGTTTGAATCTTTATTTATATCGGCTATTTCTTGTATAGTTTGTTTAATTTTAATTTGGTATTCTTTTTCTAAAATTACACTATTGTTCAATTTAAAATATCCAGGTCCGCGCGGTGTTTTGTCCGTAATTAAATTAAAATATACAAGAGAATGATCTGAACGTAGCCCTGTAGATATTTTACAAGCCGAGATAGAATTTACAATATTTGAAGACACTAAAAAATAATCTAGTCTGCAAAATATTGGGGGTTTATGGTTTGAGTGCCACGTATAATGTCTAGTAGTGGGGTTAAAAATTCTCCAAATATCGTTTATATCGTTATTTCCTATTATAGTGAATGCATTTAGTAGCAATGTTAGAGTCAACGTTAAATAAACTTATAGGTCTCCAGTTTGTCAATGAAGTTCAAGTTTTGACTTTTGATGCAATAAAGTGATTACGCCTGCTTTCTGCATAACTCTTAATTATCCATTTCGTATCAGTAATTAATTAAATTGATATAATCATGATAATAGTATGCAATTTCATTCCAAAATAGTTTATAAAACTCTGTTGTTATTTCATCAGATACCGGACTTTTGCTGTTTCTTTTTTCATTTAGAGCTTTATAACACTTAGTTTCTTAAATTTTCTTCACGCAGTTCGCGTTGCTGTTGATTTCATGAAGTCTCCTTTTCCATTGGAAAACTCTGTATTTGTTGTTTGCGTATTAACTTTACTATATAAGTGTTCGTAATATCGTTTTGTTTCTTTATGATACTGTTAGTGTCCATTATTTCTATATTGTTGTTTACTGATTTTATTGTTTTTCTTTCTGATTTTTTTTCTTTCGATATTTGCGAAATAGTATGCGTGAAATAGTTGTTGTTCTGTTTTTACACTTAAATGTGTAAATAAAAGAATGAATAAGCATTTAAAATATATTTTTATTGAATTATTCCAGAAATCAGAAGTTTTGGTCATTTTTCCAACAATTTGACCAAAAAATAAATACATTCACGAACCTGTGTGGACCCTTTTAAAAATAAGTCTAAATGTATAAAATAGTAGTATACCTAATATGGTAAAAGCAAACAAGAAATACGTTAAAGAAATATCTTATTATTGAACTATTCAAGTTTTAGTGTTGCTTTTTCACTCTTTTTCCCATATTTATTCTAAAATACCTATATATATCCCTTTACTTATTTAGTATTTCATACAATATATCCTTTCACTTAAATGGGTAAATAAAATAATGAATAGAATTTAAAATATATGTTTATTGAATTATTCCAGAAATCAGCAGATACGGCGTTATTTACTTCGATTAACAATTAGAGAGTTATTTCCATATCCTACAGACATGTGTTAAATCACGTTCACATTCCAATACCAACCGATAAACACCGATAAAAACAATACCGATCATGTGACGTTTATCTGTATTGATATTTTGAATATCTTCCTTTCAATAAAGAGATAAGTCGAACAGAACTATTTAAATATCGTTAACATAGGTAAGTGTTTACATAATTAGATATTCTTTAAAACTCTCTTAAACGCATGTTAGGCATAAGAACAACATACATAAAAATAATCGGACAGGTCACCAGATATTTTTAAACGATAAACAAGAACGAGTTTGCGTTTTTGTATGGTTATTAAACGGAGTAAAACGTCTAAAAAATAATATTAATACAAACAATACTAATTTTATTGCACGAGCTTTTCCCTAATAAACCGAATTGGTAAGTAATATAACAAATGGGCGTATCCGCGTTGTTTTCCCCGACCTGGGCAATCAAGCAGTTTCTATAGTTGTAGGGGTGTCTAGGTGTGCATCTTTGCATTAAGGACAGCTGAGGCAACTTGACTATTTTAGAAATGATGATTACCTGAAATCATCCTAAATGTGGTATACAATATGTAGGCCAACTGGTCGATCCATGAAATTTCGTTTTCGTGAATGTTTATATCAAATGCGTCAGTCGAAACATTTATCTGCCAGAGCTCACGTTGAATAAAGCCAACAGTTCGGATACAGTAGCAGCATTTCTCGATCTTCATCTCTCGATTTCAAATGATTATATTCATACTAAAATCTATGATAAGAGAGATGATTTCAATTTTAACATCGTTAACTATCCACACCTGGATGGAGATGTACCTAGTGCTACCTCATACGGGGTGTATATCTCCCAGCTCATTCGATTTGCTAGAGCGTATAATGATGTTATAGACTTCAATGATCGAAATCAAGTTATTACAATTAAACTTCTTCAGGAGGGTTTACAAATTTAATCAGGACGTTCGTCAAAAAAGGATATAATCCTTTGGTTTTACAGCGCACTGCATGTTTAGTGATTGACACCTCTACAGTCTGTCATTACGCTTCACTTTTCACTTGTGCGATGACTGGACTACCTCTTGGGACTCTATGATTGTACCTACTGAAACCCCATCTAAGGGAGGCGGGTACATGAGCTTTCGTCCCTCGGGTTTTCTGGTCGTACCCTAGATTGGTTTTCTCTTTAGCTGCAACTACAATGGTTGTTCAGTACGATTCTGGATACATCCTGAGATGTTTATTATTTTGTATGTGTTTCTTTAGTTAGTTTCTCTGGATGTAGACTTTATTGTTAGAAAATTCCTGTTGATGGTATGTAGTTTTGTTTACATTGTCTTGTCTATTTGGACGCTGAAGACAGGATAATAGCGAGGATTGTGCGCATATAAAATCGATTCAAGCTAACCAGTAGGCCTTATTGTCTACTGACCGTTCCAAGTCGGTAACCCTGTCTTCACCACCCTTTCTGTTGTTTTGTGTCTCTTTCATTATATTATCAAGTCCTTGTTTGCAGTACAGTGCGGACCTACGATGCCATTGCGTTCGGACGCTGTGGTTTCTATAGGACCCTATGTCTCATTTTTGATAACTGCTTGTTTACCCGTTACGAGGAGAAAACATTGCTGGTACGCCCAGTTCATTTACTACTCCCGCCTGCACAAAAGAATTAGAGATGTATACATTATATGTATAGTAAAAGCCCTGAAACACATTTTCTTCTCCAGAACCAATGAACTTAATTTGAGAGTTGTTTTTTCAGAAATGGTTAGTATATCGCATATTGTGATGAGGCCCGTTTAAACATTTTGTTCTATATATTATTGTTTTTATTTTTTTAATATTACTCTCATTTAATTTATGGTCTGTGCAGTTAGTGGTATGTGATTCCTGTCTAAAACATGCTTATTTTCGACGACTGTTTCCTGTTTATGTACAACATTGGTGGTGTATTACAATTGCAAGGAAGTCATTCACAACCCCAGATGCTTTTTATTCACAAATAAGTGACGGTGTAATCAACAAAATAACTGTGTTTCTATTGTATTAATATCTTGTATTCATTTGATCATTATTGTAGTCTAATATGTCCTTTATTTTTGTGCTTTTTTTCACATATTGCAGGATAAATATGATGCGGATTCGGTCAACTTGACGAATTCGGGCAACCTGACGAGTGAAGATCAGGAGGTATATTTAAGCAATTTTGAGATTCTACATTTAACTAAAAGAAAAAGAATGTCTGCACAAAGAATAAGAATTCTTGCAATTCTAAACAGTTGGTCGTCACGCTGTCTGGTGACATTGTTAACGTTTGCAATTATTGTGAGTGCTTGTCGAATACTAAAAAAAAAGAAGAATGTTTAACCAATAAAGTTATTAGTTTATTTTAAAAGAAATTGCTGATGCGGATTTCCCCTTACGGTATAAACAACAGATCACCAGTGACTGTACCTTATCATGTAATCCCTTCAAGCCCCCTGTTAAGTCGCCACATGTTGAGCGTGTATCACTTGTTATTTGCCCCAATTGTCATGTCATTGTCGGATAATAACAGTTTACACGGCTCTGTTTTAAATAGTCATGCTTCATGGACCTATGTTTGTTGCCGTGGTGTAATGGTAAGCACCTCGATTAAGCAATCCAGAGATCGTTCGTGCGATCCAAGACAGGACAGAATTTGGAAATACTATCGAAATACTTACTGGGAAGAATGTTACACCTTTACAGTATTTTCGATTAGAACAGAGGTCGACTCGCTTATATGCCCAGTACGAATTAGCGAGGATAAATACACGCTTATACGCATATATCTACCTGTAAATGCAGCCAATCAGTTACGTCGTTGTTTGAACCCGATATACCAATCATAGAATTCGTTGCATATACCACAGACATATGCTAAATCCCTTTTACCTCCACATTTCCTTTATTTGTATATATAATAGTTTTATATTTTATGTTTCAATTGAAATTTAAAGTCGAACTTTACTGATTAAATTATTGCTTAACCAATTATTTATTCTCAAAAAAGCTTGTCTTTAACGACATGTTAGCAATAGGAACATTATAAGTTAGAAATGGCTGGCAAATCTCCAGGTCGGTTTACAAAATGTAAAAGAGCATGCTTTTGATGTTGTAGAAGTATTAAACGGAGAACAACATCGCACATGTATTGCTTCCTGCGTTTAAAAACAATTGAAACGAACTATACACAAATTGCTTCGTAGATTTCTCCCTAATTAAGTAGTTTTACAATTAAATGTAAGAATCATTTGTCAAATTTACAGTTCAACCCTTAGACAAATATTTCAGTTAATTAATTGTGTGAGCTGTTTCTCACGTGTGATTAAACAATGCCTTTGCACGTCAGTCACACATAAAACCAAACAATGCAACTATAAAGTTTATCATACACTCTATTGTTGGTAGATTAAACCTTCCTAATAGAGTTACGAAAATAATATTGGCCTGGGACATATATGGTATTGTTGAAAAGTAAGAAGTAAATATAATTTAGAAATTTGTGATTGATAGAAACTCACTGGAGGCGTTTCAGGTAGCTCCGCCTTTTTAAAAAGTATAATTTATTTGAAATTAGAAGCAATATTTTTCTTAGAAACTATTATGTGAATGTAAATATGGAAAATTGATGTGATCTATTATGCTAATAATATTTCAATTGTTCACATGATGCAGAATGCAGATGACGAGGATTCGGGTAGCCTAATGCATGAACAAGATACGATATATTTAAGTTTTAGTATTACTTGCAAAACGTAAAACAAACAAATAATAATTGTTACCACTAACGTTTACACTGTATTTTAATCTCTCATGTGTCTTTGATGTCTGCTTTCTGTTAAGGTCAGACCTTTCCTAAGCGATGAGGGCAACATAAATTACATTTCGCAGTTCCATTGTTATTGTTATGCGAAAAAAAGAAATATAAAAATATCGGACAGGGAAAGCAGCATTTAAGGACGACAGTCAACCACAAAACACAAAAACAAACACGGAAACAGACAAACGAGACGGCAACAGTTATAACAAATGCAAACGACTTCACAAACACAAAAGGGTTGACAAGAGGGCTACCGCCTTGGAACGGTCAGTGGCAACAAAGGCCACTGGGGGTTTAAACCGGTTCTAGTGTGCACTAAACCTCACGCTTACCCTACTGTCATCCCATTAAAACAGGACCGTGTAAATAAAGAAATCCCCGCCATGATCTAATCTCTAACCAACAAGTCAGCATCAATAGGTAATATAAGTAAAACACAAATATGCTCGTGTAACTATAATACAAAAAAAACAAAAGCCTAGAAAGCCACAATGAAGGTACTCAATGACTTGGCAGAAGCCAGAGCAACATGATAGTGTCATAACCTCTTTTGATAAACCTTTTAACACATTTAACAAAGATAATATGAAAGTGATAGAAGTCGGGTTGTGATAGTCCTTGTCGCAGAAGAGTCCTTAAATTACTTTTATATTTGGTTAATAAGATCAGGGTTACGATAATAAAATTTTGCAAAGGTTTTACGACATTTATGGTAACGGTAACCCTGATTGAGTAGCTTTTTAGTAATACAAAGATTACGAATATAAAAGTCCTCAACACGAGTACAAGCTCTTGAAAAACGAATAAGTTGAGACACATACACCCCATAAGAACTTTTTCGGGGAACATCCCCATCCAAGTGGGGATAATTATAGGGTCCACAGCCTGTCCGGTCATCGTACAATTAAAGAGGAAAGCATAGTGGCGAACTGTAAAAGGGTCCATCACCAAGCATGCAGTGCGTTGCAAAACGATAGGGTCATAACTCTTTTGATAAACTTTTTAACAAGTTTAACAAAGATAGTATGAAAGTGATCATGACCAAGAATCTTACGAAGTTTATAAATCACATCACCATAGAAGTCAGGTTGTGATAGTCCTTGTCGCAGAAGTCCTTAAATTACTTTTATATTTGGAAAGAAGATCAGGGTTACGATAATACAATTTTGCAAAGGTTTTACGAAGTTTATGGTAACTGTAACCCTGATTGAGTAGCTTTTTAGTTATACAAAGATTACGAATATTAAAGTCCTCAACTTGAGTACAAGCTCTTGAAAAACGAATAAATTGAGACACATACACCCCGCACGAAGTTGCTCGGGGAATATCCCCATCCAAGTGGGGATAATTAACAATGTCCAAGTGGGTATAATTAACAATGTCATAATTAAAATCATCTCTCTTGTCATAGATTTTGCTAATTATTTCACCATTTTCAATCGAGGGATCTAAATCAAGAAAATAAGCGTTATTATCAGATATATTAGCTTTGTTAAGCTGAAGTTCTTTATGATAATTATTATTAACCATAGTTGCAAAGAAAGGGTTGTCAATGTTCAATATGTCATCCAGATACCGAGAGGTGTCATTAAAGGCTTCAATAACATCTGACTAGGTATCTGGTGAAAGACTCAACATGAAATCTCTTTCATAGCAAAATAAAAACAAATCTGCGACAAGTGGTGCACAGTTCATACCGATAGGGATACCAACAATTTGTCTATTAACGGTGGTTCCATACCTGACAAAAACAGTATCTAATAGGAAGATGAGTGCTTCATAGCAAGTCCACATAGTATAATTGTCTAAACTGGCGTTAGTAAAAACATAACATACATACATACATACATACATACATACTTACATACATACATACATACATACATACATACATACATACATACATACATACATACATGCATTATATTACATAACATTACATTACATAGCATAACATAACATAACATAACATACGCACGCACGCACGCACGCACGCACGCACACACGCACGCAAGCACACACACACACACACACACACACACATACACACACACATACACACACACATACACACACATATACATACATACATACATACATACATACATACATATATACATACATACATGCATACACACACACACACACACACACACACACACACACACACACACACACACACACATACGTACACATACATACATACATACATACATACATACATACATACACACACACACAACACACACACACACACACACACACACACATAAATGATTTCAAGTACTAAACATAAACAAATAATATATACATTCTGACGATTACAACAAAATAAATGTGTGGTATATCGTCTAGGATATTAATTTAGGTGAATAAATTTCATTGCATATATCGTAGCACAATCAAACATAATCAAACATATATAATGCAACTGAGTATATATTGTGTATAGTTTATTATGAAACACAAGCAAATTCAACCTTTAAGACAATGCATATATAATGCAGATGTTTATATATAATAACTGCATATATTCTATGTCAAAAAATCAAAACCAAACATTACAAATGACATTTCCTTTTAATTACGCAAAATTTAGAACTATAAAATATATTAAAAAATATTAAAACATATTGAAATATATTAAACATCGCCCATCAATTTATTTCATGCAAAATTTACAGAAGCAACTTTTGTAATGATTAGTTATTGGAAAATTATCCTTTCGGATTTCAAATGCCTTGTATGCAAATACACTTAAGAGCTTAAGTGACGACATTCAGCCCGTCGTTCATTACCGGGATACCTTCGCAATTACCTTTCAAAACTATAAAGGTAACTTCTATTCTTGAATTTCTAGGTGGATTTATTTGAAACCTTGCGATAATTTTAAATGGGCAGTGATCGTTCAAAAGTATGTTCTATGGCCTCCCTGCTCAACGGCAGTAAAACGTCTCCCCGCGCTTGCAATCAGTACTGTTATTCATTCGATCTTTGGAAGTCGCTGAGCCCGATACTTATATTTAGTTATCGGTGGTACATTTTCAATTTCTTTTGTTTTCTTACTTAATTTGTTATTCGGTGGTTCCACTACTCCGGCCGATAAAAGGCTCTGGGTATTGTTTAACCACTCATAGGATATGTTGTCTGCTTTTAATACGCAGGCTTCATAACCGCTGCTCCCAACTAAATTCCATTATGTTTATTTCGCTCTTCGGGGCATTTCATTTTATTAGATACTGGGACCATACGCCGTACGACATGGGGAAGGAGTATACTCCATGTCCACCGCCATATGCATGCCATCTTCGGGATGGTTAAAATAGTGTACTATTGATTTTATGAATATTGAGTTCTGCTCAACCTGGGGCTAGAGGGCGTGAGCGGTAGCTAGCATATTTCACTACCGCTCATGAACAGTCTCAATCAAACCGAGACTGCAATATTTCGTATGTGTCGTGCTCGGCCGTTTCCAAAGGTCCATTATCATACTCTTTTTCAGTTTCAAAAAATGAAGGTTTTATATATAGCAAAGGGTAATGACAATCTCACAGCAGTTTCCTGATTGTTTAATAATGAGCGCTATAATATTTAGGTATATATTTGTTATCAGCCTTACTATGCGTGTGTATATGTAATGAACAATATAGTAATTTTCCTTTTTTCAACTGTTTTCTTTTATCCTAGATAAAGAACACTTTTACGCAGTTCTTGAACAAATGTATGATCGAAAAGAATGAACTGACGAAGTCATATGAGGAGTTTAAAAAACACAATACTCTTCCCCAAGCTTTAGCTAGCATGTCTGCTATGGAACAAGAACAATACTTCCATGAATTTCAAACCAAAACGGTAAGAATTTCAAACATTCTTTTTTTACATTCTACGTATTATTTTCAGCATGTACTTACTATTACTTTATCGTTACAGTGGCAATATATAATAAAAGAAAAGAACGCAACTTGGGAATTCTCGCTATATAATTTATATACTGCGCACTTAATTCTACGTAATATTTCGGAGAAACCCCAAGATTTTTCGTAAGAAAATGGTTGCATCTAGTTATTGTCCGGACTATGACATATAGAAACGCCATTAATTTCGAGTTTAATTCACCTAAGGTTCTAAAAGACAATTGTTATTTTATTTGTAAGTTCGATGTCCCTGGATGTCAAACAGGGGTGATGTAGAAATTACACACTGGGCCAGACCATAGAACACAGGGGAGATAATTCGTTACCTATTGTATATAAATATGTACTATACTGCATCCATATTCAAAAAGTATCTGATGTTTTATATGAAAACAGCTCACTTAATGTTTAAATAAGCAACTATTGGTATTTATAACTATGAATGCGAACTTTGTAAATGAAATTCCGTTATACATATTTCCTAAACGGTCATTTATATAAAGTTTAAGTGATAAGTGTGTCTTTATGTAACTTGATACTGTGAGAACTAGCTATTTGCATAGGATTTAGTCATATGTTTTAAAACATCAACATAAGCAACAAACTTACAAAAATAACACACTGATAAGAATATGCATAATTAATATCACTAAACCATAGCCCGGATAAAACAAAAAAACACAATAACGAAATGCATCTGACTGCATTTGTTATGGCATCCCAGCTAGTTGGGCGTAGATACACCATGTTATAGTTGCAGGAGATTGACGATCCCGTTACGACGTAAGTGATTTAAACCCTTTAATACGGTAGTTGCAAAAATGAGATATAGGGTCCTATAGAAACCACAGCGTCCGAACGCAATGGCATCTTAGGTCTTGCACATGCTACAGAACATATTTCCAATCGATACAATGATTTGCGAGTTTTGTTTTGAGATAAAGCGAAATATTCCTATTTAATATTGATTTACTATTATTCTTACTATTCCGGGTTTCAATTATCATCGATTATAAAAAATACATCTTATATTTTTAAAAGATGTATGTCTGTACAATTCCTAAAGAGGTGATGTAACAATGATATAGGAGGCATACCCTTCAAAAAAAGGGGAGATAACTCATAACCCTCCGCATGTAAATGTGGACTATAACATATTCTTAGTGATAGAATATGTCATGTTTTCTTATAAAGATACTATACTTGTGTTTTTAATAATAAAATATTGCTGTTTAATAAATATGACTGCGAATGTGAACACACTATTTCATAATTATGTATATTAACTTGTGCTAAGTGATAACGGTGTTTCTTTATAGCACAATTAAGCTACGTGCAGAGGAACATTGGAATTTTAATAATGTAAATATATCCAAGAAACTTACAAATATAACAAAAGTACAAAATATGCAGAAATAATGCCAAATTAGCAATAAAATTCATCTAACTGTCTTTGAAATCCCCTCTAGAAAAGTCTAAAATGAGATATAGGGTCCTATAGAAACCATAGCGTCCATACGCGATGACATCGTAGGTTCGCACTCTTCTACAAACAAGGAGCCATATTTAATCATACAATGAAAAGACAAAATGCAACAGAAAGGGTGGTGTAGACAAGGTTACCGACTTGGATCGGTCAGTAGGCAATAAGGCCTAAAGGGTAATCGATTTAGTTGGAACTGAAAGTCAAGCAAAAGCTGAATTATTATTTGGGCGCCGTTTTACTTTGAAACATACACAGAAAACCATACCTACATATCTGTGATTTTAACAAAAATATTTATGTTTTACAGCATACTACTATCACATATTCACACATATATGATAGTATTTATTCGAATACATGACATTCCAATCTAGTATGATGTATTCACAATTATAAGGGTGATATTACATCTTCAAACATGTGATATTGCTTATTCAAACATTAAAAATGAATATATGAAATATCTTATTCGAATACGTGTGATCTCACGTAATTAATTGTGTAATATGAGTAAAACAGACTAATCCCCGATAAACTAAAATCCGAGAGATGGGGTCGGGGAAGCGTTATATAGAGAAAATACTTGGAAACGATTTTTTATAACTGATTTGTCTAAAGAAGTGGGGTCTTCAATAGAAGTAGCCTTCCATTTTATAGGGCGGTGGACTTGTAAACGTGGGAGTCCAGTTGCAAGCATCCTTAAAGCCACCAGGTGGTCCAGTGTCTATCCACGAGCACGTTAAAGAACCATCGGAATGTTATCGTTCGTAAAAGTAAGGCAGGGTTCTTGAACTCCACAGTATTCTTTTCATTTCTATCGCGTGGCCAAAGAGCCCAATATAGGTGGCTTTGAAGTAGAATACCGCTTAAGCCGGTGCTAGGGGGCGTGAGAGGTGCTGCTTCTTTCATAACTTCTCATGAACAGACTCAATAAAACCGAATCTGCTGCTTTATTCTCTTAATTGTGTTTGCTGCTCACAAAGGATCACCTTTATCAGTATTTATTTACATCCCACAGCGATTGTTTGGCTGACTGGGTCCTATGAATGCTACATTTCCTGTTTGACTTTAATACGTACTTGAAATAATCTAAAAAATGCGTTTATGGGCCATTTAACATCATTCAACGAATTTTATAGTGGGGAAAATTTTCTTCATAAGTAGCCTGCTTTAGGTAAAAGAGAACCAAAGCTAATTGGGTAAATCACAAGGATATACTTAATGGTGGGGTAGGTGTTTTTTTCGACTTTCTTGTTTTATTAAGGAGTGTCTTTGTCAACAGTAAACAACCTTAGGTAAAAAGGTATAAATGGGTGAAGTTGTTTTTTGTTGGGGGATAAAATCAAATCGTTGGGTATGGATTAGCGATTTTCCGAGATGAGGCGAGATATTTTGTCAAAAGTAAGATACCCGTTGTAAAAGAGGTGGGGATAATACGATTTTCAAGGATGGCATTGGGAATCCCAGGAATGTACTCTATATTCGAGAGGTGTGTGTCTGTGTGTGTGGTGAAATCCAAAGAAAGCACTTGAGGTTGAGGGTTGGTGATAGCTCTTGATAAGTGATATTCCAAGGTGGATCTTGGTCAAAAGTAGCTTTACCTTGGTAAAAAAGGGTAAGTGAAAAAAAAAGTTCTTTTAGAGAGCGCTTGAAATGTGTATGTTGTTGTTTTTTTCGTAAAAAGGTCTGCGTATTCTTATTAGAAGTGGCTTTGGCTGGGGGTAAAACAAAAGTTAGGAAAGGGAGGTTGGAAGAAAATATTTTCGGCCGGGTGAAGGAGTGAGAGGGCTGAGAGGTACTTGACAAAAAAAGGCAGGAGGAGATGGGTTAAAGAAGGGAAACAACTTCTGATTGAGGTACTTTTTCCATAAGGGTGTAGCATTCCTTAGATAAAAAAGAGGGAAGTTAATACAAATCCGGGAACTGTGGTGGTATTGGTGTGCTGTGGGGGTGGGTAATTAATTTCGTATATTATTCTCTTGACTATTGATATGCGGAGTGGTACCCGTCTGTGTGAGAGTAACTTTAACTTTCCAGGTTGGAAGGGAGTGGATTGTAAATTTGATTGTCGTTCCTAAGTGAGGCTTAGAGATTGAATCTGGAACAGACCATTGCGATGTGGTGGTCCGATTTATTAATAATGTGATCAAACTCAGACTGTGTTAGTTGGTACCAGTAAACTTTTGAAAAGTACGAGGGTCATTCAATAAGTTCTGTCACTAACGCGTTTTAACAATTATGTGCTCATTATGAGTGTTGATGTTTGGTACCAAATGAAAGAGGATTTCAATACCATTCCATTGATGGTTATTATGAATGCTGTATCTTTTGTGTGACGAAAGTTATGGAACATTTAATACACATCACTTATACATACTGAGGCATTTTCGTCCTGAGTTTTTTTCAGGTATGTTAATTGTTACTTATTTAAATGCCTGTTTCTCTTTAAGTACTTGTCGAAGACCTTTAAAATTGCTCATACATTACCAGTTATATATGTGCATTACCAGATTATTATAGAAATGACAAAACTGTGCTGTTGTAAACAATTTAATCACAGTACACTTTGTTACACAAAATTCATAAATGTTGAAACTCCTTTTTTTAAAATTTGAGCCATTTCAGTGCTGTATTTAATATAAAGAAACTGCAAAACCTTACATCCTCGGTTTGCTCACCTGCTTCAAGAGCCAAGCGCATACTCTGTCACTAATTAAACTTTGAAGGGATAACATTTGATACGTTAATGTGTTAATGTGTTGTCCTGATATGTTCTTGTAACGTAAATGTGACTTTTCAAAAGTATTCTTTATGTCATAGTATTCTTTGTCATACCTTAGAAGAAGTGGTCAACCTGCCAGTTTGCAGGCCTGTCGCACGTGTGTATAAACAATATCAACGAGCCACTGAAAAATGTCCTAATCTATTGATGATTAAGCAATGTAAAGATTTAAATAAAAAAACGAACGCTCTAGTAAACGAACGCTCTAGTAAAACATTTAAGCGGTCTGCTAGAGCGAGAAAACTCTTTATTAGAGAGTGAAATGATTTATTAAAGCATGGAAATGCTACGGATTTATTAATGCATGGCAAAGCATTAATAATATTGAAGAGCATGGGAACGCGTAACTATAGCATGGGAGTGTTTTCGTAGAGCGTGAGAGCTTTTGGGGTACGCTTTGGAACGGTCAGAGACCGCGCTGTGGTTTAAATCAGCGTGCAACAAATCTTACTCTTATACTGTTGTCATCCCATTTAAACTTGTCGTCCCATTTAGACAGAGTACATAAAAAATCCCATCAGGCTGTATCATCTAAGCTCAGTTTTATAGTACTGCCACACTGTAATACCGCTCCGGAGACACATGACATGATTTCCATCCCAGGAATATTATACTGACACTCGGCCTATCAGTCTTAGGACTACCCGTTATATGCGTCAAGCAAAGAAGCTACGAGTACCATTCTCATAAAGCCTTTTATAAAGTATAAAAGTAAAACATCAATGTTATCATCGATTTCTAGATAAAATTATGATGTAAATCCCACGAAAATTGTAAATCTCACTTTAAAATATAGGGAAATTCATAAAGAATTAAAGCATACACCTAACGGATATTGCAAATCCACAATTCATTATAAAAATAACACACCCAGGAACCTTTTAAAATGTCGTGGGAAAACTTCCATATAAAATTGGGATTTCTTAGTAAACTAAGTTTATCGCACAATTATCATCACTTCATATAATAGAGCTGTACTGGAAATTTTGAAGTATTAAAACGTCTATTTTATTTTGAAGGTCACTCTTTCTCTGTCGTCCGTCCGTCCGTCGTTAACTTTTGCTTCAAACGACATGCCACATGCTTTACATAGATTTATATAGGGAACAATTTAAAACATGTTCTTCTCTGAAACTACGAGGGCCAGAGGTTTAACATGTTGCATTAACTATACGCTTATGGTCCTCTACCAAGTTTGTTCAAGTAGAAAAGCTGGGGTCATATTTGGCCCCGCCCCAGGAGTAACGTGTTTTACATAGACTTACATAGGGAAAAAATTCAAAAATCTTCTCCGAAACAACAATAGCCAGGATTTTAATATTTTGCATTTTCTATAGGCTTATGGTCATTTATTAAGTTTGTTCAAATGATAACCAAAGTGTTGTACTTGGTTCCGCCCCTGGGGTCAAATGTTTTACATAGACTTATATAGGAACAACTTAACAAATCTTCTTCTCGGAAACTACAAGAGCCAGAGATTTAATATTTTGCATTTGCTATAAGTTTATGGTAATTTATCAAGTATGATGAAATGGGGTCACATTTGGTCCAACCCAACGGTCATATATTTTCGATTGACTTATATAGGGAAAACCTACAAATCTTCTCTTAAACATCAAGTACCAGAGGTTTAATGTTTTGTATTTGTTACAAACTTATGGTCATTTACCAAGTTTGTTCAAATGGTGACGCAGGGGACACATTTGGCCCCGCCCCAGAGATCACATGTTTTACACAGACTTACGTTCCAAGGCGGTAGCCCTATTGTCAACCTTTCGTGTTTGTGATGTCGTTTGCATTTATTGTTACTTTTGCCTTCTTGTTTGTCTGTTTGCGTGTTTGTTTTTTCAAATGGTGATCATGGTGTCACATTAGGCCCCACCGACATCATGGTACTTCAAAGAAACAATGATTACTATCTTAACTAAATTTGCAAATTATATGATGGCTGCAACGGCTTACAATAAAATTGGTCTAAAGTGTTAAAAATACAGTTTGGAATGCTAAACTCTGATATTGCAAGAGGTCAACGGATACACTATTTTCTACAAAAGGAATGGGTATTGCGTGACATTTTGTTTTTCGCACTAAACGAAATTGAAGATGTTCGGCCTTCAACGATGATCTCTATAAATAAATACTGAAAAGATGATTTCTTGGAAGCAACAAGAGGTAAGTATAAGATGCAACACCTCTCACGCCTCCTAGCAGCAGCTTAAACGATATTCTGCTTTAAAGTAACACAGAATGGGCTTGATGATCCCAATGGACTAAAACCATTTTTTTTACAAACAATGTTTGATCACTATCCGTATTATAAAAAATGTACACAGTAAGTGCGTCATAGATAACATCAACATTTCTGCAAAATCTAAGATGATCGCTTTGGCTAAAACGCCATTAAAGCATTAAAGTGGTGATTGGTAACAGATTTTTAAAACTTCACACAGCTGTCCGTCTCAGTCCGTTTTTCGTCTAAAATTATATTCAAATTATGAGTTGGTTTAAACATATTTTATTTCCAAATAGTTACAACAATACACAAAATTTGTACACAAAAACAAAAGGATCAGAACTAAAGATAAAATCTTATAGAGTTCTTATCCACTGGTTGAATATGGTAAGGATAAGATAGCGGTAAATTTGCTTGTATCAATCGATAGAAATAATGATAATACTAAAAGGAGAAAAAAATGTAGCAACAATTTAAGGAATAAGAAAATAATCGATTTACATTAGAGAATGCAGAAACGAAAATAACGAAAATAATATGGGTATGAATTAAGAAAAGTGGAAAAAGATAGCAAGGAAAAACCTATAAAAAAAAATAAAATAAAGGAAGGTATTCGCACAGAAGACATAGCCGCTAGGGTTTAGGCGTTTTGCAGCACACCAATGAAACAAGTTCGTCTTGCCTTCATCTCCCCTAACACCGTTTACTAGTCAATATGTATTTCTGGACCGATTTAAATATATTTGAATTCACATCGTATGAAAGACTTAAGTCGCCAAATAGTACATTATTTAAGGTAACAGGGCACAGTAGATTCAGTTCCTGTAATAGGGTCACACGTGAATTATCGTATAATGGGCATTCCAAGAAAAACTGGTTAGTACTCTCAACCCCTCCACATCTACAAAGGGGAGATTCGACGATGCTTTTATTGAATAAGTGTTCGTTCAAAGAACTACAATTTGTTTGTAAGCGTGCATGGAGTATCTGTGCTCTTCTATTTCCCGCGCAATAATATTTAGGAATTTGAATTTTGTCACGATTGAGGTGTTGCTTAAAGGTAATAATAGAGCTGGAGTTACGTACGTCAACGGGGAGATTGTTCCATTCTCGAATAGCAGAAGGTAGGAAAGAAGTTGAATATAAATGTGTACGAGAGAATGGTACTTGGAAGTCATCTGAATTTCTTAACCTATAATTTGATGCTGCACTGACCATAGGGGGTACTAGTGATGTAAGATAAGGAGGAGTTGCACTATTGACCATTTTATATAAATGTATAAGTTTGTGTTTACTTCTTCGAGTCTCAAGTGTTTCCCAACCAATATCTTTGTTAAGGTCGTGGATAGATACCAATTTTGTTGCCCCTATGACTATACGTGCAGCTTCGTTCTGGATTTTATCAAGGTCTTGTTTTTCATAATTGGTACAATTGACCCAGATGACGTCACCATATTCTAAAAGAGGTCTGATGAAAGAAGTGTAAATAACTTCTAAAGATTTCCGATCAAGCTGAAATTTGAGTTTACGCATGATATTAATACGTTTCCATGCCTTATCTTTTACATATTCGATGTGTGAATGCCAGGAACAGTCATTCGAGAGATTGATACCAAGGTGTTTGTGGGAGAATACTTCAGATATTTGTTCATTTGACATTACAAGGGGTGGGTGATAAGGTGGGTTTCTTTTGCGAGATATTAACATGGATTTAGTTTTAGAAGGGTTGAAAGTAACTAGCCATTTCTCCGCCCATTCAACTATTTTTTGGATGTCCTGATTAATTATATTCGCAGTATTTATGACGTCACTATCCTTGTCAATAATAAGGTACAAACTAGTATCGTCAGCAAATAAACGAATGTTTGAATTAATATTTAAAACAATGTCATTAATATATACAAGGAAGAGAAGGGGGCCCAAAATAGAACCCTGTGGTACACCGGCGTTCATTTTGTTCGATTTAGATTTTTGTCCAGGAATAACCACACGTTGTCGTCTGTTACTAAGATAGTCAGCAATAAGTTGAATAATATGACCAGAAATACCAGCAGTCCTGAGTTTAAACAAGAGACCTTTGTGCCAAACACGATCAAATGCTTTACTTATATCAAAGAATACTACCCGAACTTCCTTTCCGGCGTCAATTGCCTGACAAAAAGAGTTTTACAAGTATGTGAGTTGGTTAATAGTAGAATCGCCAGGCATAAATCCTGATTGAAAAGCAGAAAGAAAGTTAACATCTCTTAAGAAATTGAAAATATGCTTGAAAAGTAGTCTTTCAAAAACTTTATCAATGACACTCAAAAGCGAAATAGACCTATAATTATTTACTTGTGATGGATCACCTGCTTTAAACACTGCACATACAAAGGACTCTTTCCAAGTATCTGGGAAAATGCCTAAGACAATTGATTTATTAAAGAGATCACATAGTGGGACAGAGAGCTCATTAGCAAGTTCCCTCAAAACCCGATTGTTTATTTCGTCTGGGCCAGTTGCTTTCCCGGAAGATAGTGATAGTAGGACCTGACGAACCTCATCAGCTAGCAGCGTAAGTGTATCGAGTGTAAAATGAGTAATGACTTGTTCGAAGTTGGGAGGATCGGTATTGTTGTCGTTCAATAAAGTTTGATTTTGAAAGAAATCATTCAAGATATTTGCCTTTCCATAATCATCTGTAATTATGGAACCGTTATTGTTGAGGGGAGGTAATGATGATTTTTCGTTAGGTTTTATAAGTGATTTGAGAGTTTTCCACCAATCCTTGGATGAAGTATTTATAGTTGTTAATTTATTTGCAATATTATCAAAGCATAGTTGCTTGGAGGTACGAATTTCTGAAATAACTTTATTACGTAACAATTTAAATTTGTTCCAATGGTATTCAGATTTGGTTTGTTTAGCTTTTTTATAGGCACGTTTTCTAGCCCTGATTTGGCGTTTGATGTTATTATTTATACACGAAGGCTCGCAATGCCTTATTCGGACGGTCTTATGAGGAATGAACTGGTTACTCAAGTCAGTAATCCTGTGTGTTATATTAAGTGCATCGTGGATTAAGTCGTTCCAGTTAGTCATTGTAGCATGATCTCTCATGCGATTATAATCGCCATGTTCATATAACCAAATGCGCCGTGTAAATTATTTTGCCTGTGGCTTTTTGAACTTAAAAATGCCGTAGATTGGACAATGATATATTATGTCCTGGTCTAGAAAAGGCACGGCAACTCCACTAGTAATTAGACTATTTGTTTCGGAAACAAGAAGGAGATCAATAAGAGAAGCCGAGGTCTCGGTAAAATGAGTTGCGTCCTTAATTGCCTGTTCAAGGCCAAATTGTTGACATAGTGAGATAACTTTTCGTGCGGTTTGTTGAGAAAGCATATTGTAGTTGAAGTCACCCACAATTATAATATCCTTAATGCCTGTATCAACTGCAAGGTTGATTGAGTCTTCTATACTGCTATTGTATAAAGCGTCGGAATTAGGTGGTCTATAAAATGTACCTAACAATAATCGTTTTTTGTTCAGACAAAGCTCTATCCAAATACATTCAAGGTGATTGAGTTCGAGGTCTTTTCTACGGACATGATGAAGAGAGTTTTTGATGTATACCATAACACCGCCATGACTATCACTGAGACGGTCCTTACGTTCAGGTGTGTGGAAAGACGGAAAAGTGAGGTCATTAGTATCAACCGAATCATTTAACCAGGTTTCGGAAAAAGTTAATATATCAAATTGGTAAAGCTCCGTTTTTAAGATATCAATCTTAGCTAAAATGCTTTGTACATTGTAATGTATAACCGACAGATTGTGTGAGAAGTTTAGGGAATCGGATAAAAAAAGTGACGTACTGTCGTGGGTATAGTTTGAGCTAGATGAAGTGTTGGCGCTATCTGGGCCAGGAATCGGGCCAGGATTTGTATGAACGTCGCCTGCCATTTGAAGAATTGTTAATAGCCAAGTTATTAACGTTATGATATAAAAAGCAAACATGGTGCATTTTGCAAAATAATTATTTTCCAGATACTTTTTACCTGTGATTAGGCGTGTGTATGGTCGTTTTATCAAGCGATGCAATTTTTCAGTTGTATACATGTTGAATAAAATTGATTGCAAGCACAGAGGGGAAACATATATTTGGAGGAGAAGAAGGAGGTGTAAGCTAACACGAAACATACTTTGATTTAATCTGTAGGTCGACACAACGACGACAGCATTGTCTCTAGAACGGTTCATGTAATTGTCAATAATAGAAACAGGAACAAGACTGTCGTCAGCATGTCGATATACAGAGTGTACGCGTAAAAAGGACATCGAACATTCTCGAAGCACTGCTCGAAAGAGCATACATAAACCAAGGACATATCTTCCATGCGAATGAAAAGAGGAAGAGCGAACGTGCTAGTGAAAAAAAAGTAGAAATGAGAGAACATAGCGGATGTAAAAGGGAAAGAAAAACAGGAGGTAGTTTTTAGTAGCTTAGGAATGGTGCATACAGGATAATATAAATTTACACGTAAACATTAACAAAGAAGACGATTGAGATAGCTAGCATGGTAATATACAACGCCATAACAATTTCTTTTACACGAAAACATATTAACTTCATGCTTAATGACACCTTCAATGCCCTTAACAAGGCCGCAAGTAATAATCAGTATCATATCTGAACAACATGACCAACATCGTCACACCAACATCGTTAACACCATCAAAAACTACAAGGCGTTGTCGCCATCTTCATAACCTCTAATCATAATAATTACTTTTCACAGATAGCTAGCATGTTAATATACAACGCCATAACAATTTCTTCTACACGAAAACATATTAACTTCATGCTTAATGACACCTTCAATGCCGTTAACAAGGCCGCAAGTAATAATCAGTATCATATCTGAACAACATGACCAACATCGTCACACCAACATCGTTAACACCATCCAAAACTACAAGACATTGTCGCCATCTTCATAACCTCTAATCATAATAATTACCATTCTCAGGTGTGATAACAAGTATGTCTTCTAATCAACATAAGTAACTGTTCAGCATAGCCTGATTCTCTATATGTTTGATATCGACAATAATATAACTTTTCATACAACATCTGTATGTTTGAAATCGACAATAATATAACTTTTCATACAACATCTAATCAACATAAGTAACTGTATATTTGGTATCGACAATAATGTAACTTTTCATACAAGTCGGATGGACATAATAAATCATCAGCACCCCTAGTGAATGTTAAAATAGTGGATCCGCATTACGACTGATCTACAATAACTAGTCAATATGTTTTACCATCATCATCATCATCAACAACAACATCGTTCTATCGTAGCCAACTTCTTAACTCTAATCATAAAAGTTATTGCTAATGATAAGTCATCTCATCATATCACATAAACATTAATTTGTCTTTTGAACATTTTGCTCATCATATCTGTCGTATCCCCATAATAAGCCTCGTGAGCGTCTCTAATGAAAGTTTTAGTATTACATCATCATTATGACAATCTAGTTTATTTATAACTACTCGTCTTTAACGTATTGTATCACTCACATCAGTGTTGTTACCAATATCATCATCACATATACATAATAGTTATTTGTATGACAAATCAAAATCACCATAAGTGGAAAACACTTTCTAATCTACGCTACTCGTATATAACTAATTATACACATAATAAGTATATCAACATCATCACTGTTGTTTTGTTTATCATCACCACACTAATAAGTAGTCGACATCATTATGACAAATAAACGACAGTAATTAGTGAGAATCATCAGCTCAAACATCGTGGTAGTTGCGGTATTATAATAAGTGGTGTAAAACATAAACTAATAGTGCATACAATTAATAGTTCAAACATGCATAATTTAATGCGTCCACATATCACACGGTCAATGCTAGACGACTTATTCATTTATCGTAATAATCTTATTTAATTATCGTATCAACATGTTAGCCATGGCTAAGCATCAGGTGACTTATCTTCATCTTATTGTCATGATATTAGTCATTAATCTCCAGTATCAATTGAAAAGATAATATAGCTAATCATAGTTTATCAGCATCGACGGCATTAGTCGTGATAATTGGCTTTGATGTCATTTATCATAATTATCATTATCATTCGCAACAATAACTAAGTCATCTTCATGACTAAAACATCAGAAATAAACGTACTTGGCACATCCCTGTTTAAAGACACAAGATACATGTTTATCAAGTATGTGTTCATCTATCCTATTGCGTAATAATTTATAAGCGTACACGTGATAGATCAAAACATAAATATGAGAGAAATCCGTATACTAAACGAGTTATGTCAACATTACTCGATGAATGAGCGGCATACGAATAATGGATTATATATCAAACACTATAGTAGTCGATAACGTAGTATTGCTCATACACTACACTTCTCAAAACTGCTAACTACACCGCTCACGTTTTATACACTTTTCAAAACAGCCAACTACACCGATTTAAAATATGAATAATTTTGTTAATATCATTATTTCATAGTTTTTTGTAATTAAATAAACAAATAACACAAATCTGCACTATATGAGACAAATTTTTATTTTATTGAAAAACATTCAACCCATCGATATATATAACCCAAAACGTGAGCGGTGTAGTTAGCAGTTTTGAGAAGTGTATATATATCCAGGTAAACAATATAATCGGTCGAAATGAAAAGTTTAGTGTTCCGCAAAGTTACTATCCACAAAATGGCAAGAAACTTGCATCAGACACTATGCGGTGTACTTTGAGCGAATGGTCTTTAACGAGAACGTTTCCATCTGCTGACCAGGCGCTCAACAGTGAACCGGATTTTACACACTGGCGTGCCTTGAAAAGAAGGGAACTTCTATATCGCGTTAAATCCTCGTTCACGAAAACTCCATTATAACCCTTGTCCTTCAGTTGTGTACGTGACCGGTATAATTTCTGCCTGGAACGATAAGCAGTAGGAACGCCAGCCCTATGGCATGGGAATATTTATCAAACAAGGTCACGTGATAAAATCGATAACAAAATGACATTATTGGGAAAATTGTCACTGGTCAGATTTATTCACCTCTTATTTATAAACTGTGATTATGACAAAAAACAATCGAAGATCGTTGTTAAAGTAATAATATTCACAAACTACATTGGTTGAACATAATTGGTGTACACTTAGTGTAATTCCCATTAATAGTTAAAGGTATTTTTCAAAGGGATGAATTTAGGTTGTTTTAAGGTTTAAATTGCCAAAAATGCGCTTTTAAATCAAAATCGATTTATTTCGTCATTTTAGAAGCGAGAATAAAAACAAATGCATGTACGCATAGATAAATCTTTCCTCTGTCCATATTCAAAATTTTAATGAAATCGGAGACAAGTACTTTTTTTTCCCCAAAATTAACTAACATGACCCACGGACTCAAAGACGGCATAACGCATATACATTTACAGACGCGACTGGGTACACAAAAAATGAAATAATTCCATTATTTCAATACATAAATATATTTCAAATGTATGTATCCATGCATTCCAGATTAAATTTCTGATCTATACATGCTTTTGGTTTATGCCGGAGTGCTCGGAATAGGTTTTAACAGACCAAATTGCAACGGTACGTCGGGAAAGAAAATGAGGATGGTGAAAATATATATTGCAGAGCTAATTTTCTGAATCCGAAAAAATTGCTAAAAAAATGAAGTTTTAACAACGAGAATGATTTTTTTTTCTTGAAAGTGTTCAGTGACATGTCTACTATTAAAAACCAAAATTTAAAGTCAATCAGAAAAAAGTACTTTCTTTTCCCCAAAATTAACAAAGTACACCGTTTTCGCTAAAATATGAACAATCGCCTTTCGAAGTTAATGTACACGCGGGATATAAAACCATGAAATTGTGAAATCCTTTTTAAGAGATATATTGATTTCAACATTGTTCTGTATTTAATGAATTATTAGAGTAGAATGTTCGCAGTTTTTTTCAAGGACAACATTACGGTAGTATCCCTGCAACCCCGCCCTTCATGCCACCCCCACCACCCTCTATACCGTATTGATTAAGTTGTATATACCTGCGAATGCGCAGTTTTAATCAAATTCGATTTATTTCATCATTTTAGAACAGAAAAAAGCATGTACGCGTAAATACATTTTTCCTCTGTAGATATGTAAAATTTAAAAAAAAACGGAGGCAAGTTCTTTCACCCCCCCCCCCCCCCCCCCCCCCGCCCCCCACACCCGAAAATTAACGAAGTACACCGTAATCGCTTAAATACGCCGATTCCACGTTCCAAATCGATGTTCGCACGGAATAAAATTGTGGAATTATGAATTCATTTATAAAGATAAATCGATTTCAGCATTGTTCAGTAGTTGTTATATTATTGATGTAGTATGTTCACAGTATTTATGAGAGCAACATTACGGTAGTATGATTGTATCCCTCCATTACCCCGTCGGCTTCCCCACCAACGCACACAGTACGTTGTGTATTGCTGAGAATGCGCCTTTTATTTAAATCGATTTATTTCGTCATTTTAGAAGCGAGAATAAAAACAAAATCATATAGATACATCTCTCCTCTGTATATATGTTGAATTTCAATAAACGGAGACAAGTACTAATTAAGTAACAGGGCCTTCCGACCCAAGACGGCAACATTAATATTCATTTAAAAAGACCACCGGCTACAGAAACTATTAAATAATTTTGTTATGTAAACACATATATTTAAAATGTATGTGTCTATGTATTTTACACTAAATTTTTGATCTATACATGCTTTGGGTTAATGTCAGAGTTAATTTTCGAAATCAGAAAAAGCGATAAACTTATATAAGTTTAACAGGCAGAAAGAAGTATATTCTTTTAACTGTTCGTTTGAAACTGAGGGGGCGACTCGAGTAAATGACTGACGAGTAACAGACATGCTACTGTCAGTAACAAACATGATTTTGTGTAAACTCGAAGATTGCATAACATAAATATGTGGACATGAAATTGTGTCAATGGTTTGTGGTGTTGTGAAACACTGTACGCGTGAATCCGAAAAGTGCGGGTCTGAGTGCGGGTCTGTTATCTTTATAGGGCATATATAGTTATATTATAACATGTGTGTTTTACCATATGCTTATCCTTGTTTATAAATGTTTGATAATGGATGTCAGCAGGAACTTGACTTTTGACCTAAAAATCAAACGGATCATCCTCTTTCCACTGTCCACCAATGAAGTTTTATGAAATTTGCTTTAGGTAAAAGGAAACACTGCGTGGACAATACTTTTCATTTTCCGGTCATGGTAACGGACCTTTCAACTACTGACTTCAAAATAAACAGGGATTATTCACCAAAGGCAGTCAAAGTATGACGTTTTATGAAATTAGCTTTAGAGAAAGTAAAAAAGAGTTTCATTACGGACATTATCCGGTCTGTGACCTTGACCGTTGACCCACTCACAATCAAAAGGATCACCCTCTCGCCAGAAGCAATCCATCCATTAAGTTCATGATATTTGACTTACAGTTTACAACATTTTACATTATCATGTTACGGTGACAATGATCTTTGACCTAATGACATCAAAATCAAAAGGCATCATTCTCTCACCAAATGCACTCAAACCATGAATTTTTATGAGATTTGCTTCTAGGGAAGTGCACAGTGCAGACAAGGGTTTTCATGATCATTATTGGGTCACGGCGCCCTTGACCATCAATATTTGATATGCACATACTGATGCTTCTTACAAAGTTTCGTAAAAATCCAACAAATAGCGCAGACAAGATTTGTGACGGACGAACGGAAAAGCCAAATATAATCTGTCTCACCTACCACTTTGTGGTGGAAGACATATTTATCATGTTTATAAAGACAATATTTTAGTTCATATGTATACTTTATTAAGCAAATAATTAAGCGAACATAAACTTCAGCATTGACTCTGGCCAGTGGTGTACATGGAGTCTTCTTCCACATGACGTGCAGCCTGAAAGAGAATAAAAAGTAAAAATAAGTCGCGTACAGTATTCAATTTGAATCAGGTGTTGCTAGGGGGAGCTAGGGCATGTTAAGGGGAATGGGACAGTTTGACACAATGGGCTAGCAGGATACATCGAAGTAAACCAGTAGCGCCAGTAAGACTTGAATCCGTGTTCACTGGATTCAAAGCCGATATGCTATAAACGTCCCTTGACCAAAACTGAGTAAATTGCACATCAAATAAAGGTTCAATACATATTATATTGTGTATCATACGAGTATATGATTGACCTGACATGATTACAGAACAATTTTAATGTATTTTTCACCCAACAGTACTACAGCAAGAATATATTATAAGGAAAGTTAAATCTGACAGAGGGTGCAATGCTCTATAAGCCATTTTTACTAGAAGGGGAATAAAATACAACTCTTGCCAAAAATCTAAAATTGTTAAATTTTACACGTTTTGTTGATAGAATATTTTACTTTAATGACTTAGTAAGGTCATTTTACATGGGGAGAAAACATTAATATACAACTATTTATTTTCTATCTCAAAACCTGGTGATGCCGCTAGTTTTAGTAATAAAACACGATTAAATAGGGCAGTTGAGAAGACACTTTTGTAGATGTGTGGTCTGTTCTGATGTGAAAATGTGTAAAACAGACACAAGATTGAAAATTTGCTCTGTGTCCCTTTAATAAATTGGGGACCCATCACATAGACCATAATAATATTGTAATTAGTTCATGTTAAAGGGACACACGGCACTCTTGAAGTATTTATCAAGCATTTACATTAGCATCTCCATTTGTTAACCTGGTAACAGTTTAAATTTAAACCTGCTTGCATTAAAAATTAAATAAAAGTGTTTCATTTTGTCTTCGTTATTCTATCAAATACTTAACTATATTATAGGTGCACTGTTATCAACAGTTCTGAACTATTCTCATAAATACTATTAATGATCCCTAATGCAAATTATGCAGAAATATTGACCGAAACTCCAGAAGTTTAAAAAAAAAAAAGATTGCCTAGTGTCCCTTTAACACAACCTGTTTTCGCATGTATCCAGTACATGTAGTTTACACGAGCTCATATGACAATCACGCTGCATTATCACCGAAAACATTTTTTACTGTAACTTTGAACAGCACCGTGCAAGCATAACACAAGCTCCATTTAAAGAACTACACAAGTGTAAACATTTTTTAAAAGGGCTCCCACCTCAAAATGATCCAATGGCATTTAACTCGGCTTGACATTCTGAAGTCGTCAGTATCAATTCACTTAGAATTCAGTGCTCAAGGGCACGATTCACATTTGAGGCCTCTCTGAAAAACAACATCAATCCAATGTCAATGATCAAACAGACAGAGTTTATCCTTTGTTATACATAATGTAACATATTTATAAAGGAAAACTCAAAACTCTACTAACTGTCATGGATATATATGTACACATATGTGTATGTAGATCTATGTTACTGTACATAAATATTAATCTGACATGTCAATGGCTGTTTACATTATTTCGATGGTAGTTGTATCGAGTATGTATTCACGAATGTGCGATACAATGGGGATAACATAACGATAAAGAGACAACGCTAACAATTTACATTCATGAATCTGAGGGGTGGGGGAGGAGGGGGTTTCTAGTTTCCTTACCCCCTCCTTGTTTTCGGTATTCAAGCTCCATCTACCCACCCCTATCCTCCCCATATCAACCGTACTTGGGTGGGCGGGGGTGCGGGGGACATTGATAGCATTTCTACTAGTAATTGTTTTATTCCACGAAACGTTCTACAGTTTACAGTACATCCAGTTACTGGAAAGATCGTAGTACACGAAAAATATAAACTTTCTATTATACAGTATACGCCACTTTTTTAGGCACTATATTTGGCTTATGTCTAAATATGTACGATCTAAAAGTGGTGTGTACTGTTTATTAACAAACACATTTTAATGATAAAACAAATACCTTGATCATGGACCTCTAGCAGCAGACAGTAATCCCAAATCCAATTTGACCAACATGTCAATTTCACGTGTCAAGTTATGTCACGGTGACCTGTCAGTAACCAACACCGCATCGTGTTGACACATAATGGGACGTTATTTCGTCCGGTAAGGTATTAGTTTTTACATAATCTACGGTATGGAACACTGTACGCGTGTTGTTAGACTCCATAGGTACCCGTAGTGCTCGCCGAGGTAGCGCGCCCAATTTCGGGTGTAAAAAAATGGCGTCTGTTTTAATTGAAAATTCGTAAAAAAGTCCGTAAAATACAAAGAAATAGTCCATGTTCGCGGAGTTAAAATGCGAACAGAACTGATATGTTATAGGTCCGTGGCGTTCCTACTGAAGTGTCAAACTTTACAATGATCGCGCGCGGCCTAGAACGGTTAGGCTTTCCCACACGGTGGGACCTGTCGATCGCCTCAATTTTTAAGTCGAGGTTGAGGGCATTAGTCATAGCCATAACGTAGTCGTCGGTAGATTCGCCTTCAGACTCTGGCACTCCGGTCAAGCGGACACAGTTTCGGCGGCTATATTGTTCCGCCGAGTCGGATGCTAATTCAAGCTTGGCTACACGGTCCTTAAGGGCAGAGTTCTCAGATTCCAGGTGTGAAATTCTTGATGTGAGACCGGTTATAACCCCTGCAACGATGGAGTTTACCATACCGTCCATTTGCGATTTAAAAGTGTTAATGAGGATTTCAGATATACTCTTTATATCTGAAGCAGTAAGATTGGTTGCGGTGTCCTTAATCTCAATGCATGATTCCGCCATTTCCGCCATTACCGCCAAGTCAGATATGTCTGATATATCAGACTGAGAGGAGAGTTTGTTCTTCTTTGTCTCGTACACGTCATACAATTCAAGCGGAGATGAAGGTTCACGTTTGTTAGATGTCTTCCAGGGGGTAGATGTAGAAAGCATAGTAAGATACCACGTATTATTTAAATGTACCGCTTACTTTGCTGTAGAGTATAGATACGTATCCCACGAGCGTGACCGTGTTCTAGTTACCGATAACCTATATATCCAACATAATAGCCAATGTCCAATATGTAAACAATAATGTATGCATTGTAACAGGTGTATCAGGTGTCAGGTGGAACAGGTATCAGATGAAAAGTCACAGGAAGCGAAACAGCGTTCATAACATTCTCAGGAACTGCTAACCACTAGCATCATACATATTCCATCCAAAGCACTGCCACAAACAAACCTCCAAAGGCTCCAAATTACATACTTAGATCGATAGTTAAGCTGCTAATATTTTCGTGTGGTGATCCGCCATTACCGGAAGTCCAAAAAATTATGAGTTACCATGAATGTATATTTACATACGGAAAACATGTAACGAATTGTGTACTCTACGAACAGTGTGAATTTCAACTTTTACTTTATTTGTTATGACTCACTTTAATCAAGGTTTCTTGTAATCAAATAAATGTACTGTATAACTAATTAATAGTTCATTTTATATTTTTCCCATGTGGGACGTAAGATAGGTTCTTTAAATTACAATCCAGATAGTGTTCATCTTATTCACCGTGTATCCATATTTAAGTGTTTCTCCAGCGAAATTTAAAGAATACCTTGGTCTTTGGTGATACTGATGTCCTTTATAAGTTGATATGTTTTCTTTTTATTTAACAGGAACAGGAAGGATTTGAAATAGTAATAGGTAAGTATCAGTACGACATTGCCCATTTAACATTTTGAATTAGATGCAAGTGATAACTGAAATGCCTTAGATTGTTTCTTATGATTATAATCTATATAACTTATGTTTCACGTTGTTCTTTTGGGAAAAACATGATCGTATTTCCTGTCTGCACCCTAGGTCATTCAGAGTTATATCAAAATCAGTGTCCATAAAGTTGAAGGACATTATACAAATGATTAGTCGTACCATTCTCTAGTCATATTGACGAGACCGACTTGCAGTAATGCACGTTATTATCAATCAATAATCAAACCGCGTCAAAACAGCCGGTTATAAATAAGACAATGTATTCCGATTATCACACTGTACAACTGGCAATCTCAGTTTACATCGATGATAGTTCTGAGATTTCGTTCCGTTTGTTGAATTGGTAAGAAATTTTATCAAATTATCAAATGCAATTTAGCCAGGACTATCACTGTATTGTATAGTGAATAAATGCTTTAAGAGTATGTTTGTATAATTTGATTAGGAATATACCATTGTATGTGTTTTTATCGCATTCTGAAATAGGAAATTTTAGATTTGATCATAAAAATGGTGATATCAATTCAGATAGTGTATCTATTTAATGATTGTAGGTATCAATATGTTAATACCAGCTGTGCAAAATATCAAGACTCGCACGTCCACATGTAACTTTTATTCTGGCTTCCAAATAGGTCGTGGTAATACAATTTGACGATTCTTCTTTGCAGTTCATTAGGCGTAGGTTCTAACCTAATAGGTTGAAGTCATTTGCTGGCGTTAACTGACTAAATGAATATAATATAATTATTATAAAGATAGCCACTGTCAAATCTAGGACGAAAATACAGATGGTGGCGCTCGTCGTAAAACGTATATACCTCAATGCATTTTCTACGGTATGGAGAAATGACTGTTTGCCACCAGTGTCAATAACTCATAATAGTAGTAATATGGGTTTTATATTATTTTGTAACAGTAATACACACCCATTATGTCCACAAGGACGGAATTAAAACTTGTTATACCTGGTTGTTATGCTATTTTGATAGGTGGGGTCATTGGAAATCGCTTTTAAAATTGCCTTTCACGGCATTTCAGATGAAATTCATTGACGATTCTTTTCTCATTTTTTATTCTGTTTTGCATTTCATTTCTATTTATGCTTAAAGGTTTCATGACACACTTTGAAGTGTATATTGTGATAATTTGTTTTACTTTAATCAGTTATAGGAACTGAATGGTCGATCAAGAAAAAAATATTTGTAAAAACAATAGGCATATTTCGTTTCTGTTCGATACCATGCAGAGTTATTGTCCTTGATCTTACTAAAAAAATGTTTGTGGGGTAGGTGGTATGTATTACATTCAGTTATACATCTAGTTATAGAAATAATATAAAGCAACATCTCGACAAAAAGAAATCAACACAAAATGTAAACATGAAATATTTACATGAAAGCAGGTACCGTTTCGACATACTGGATCAATATTTAATTCAATGCTTGATAACCATTTCACGAGTGCTATGTGTCTATTGAAAACGTCATATGCAGAGATACAGATAAGCAGCTTAAATACCCAATTAAAATTTCAAAATACCCAACCAAACCAAAGGCATGGGCACCAATAAAGTAATCGAAATTATGATATAATAAAACAAACAAAGCAAATTGAGTTACCTTGTATGAAGCTTATTACAAAACAAAGGTTATTTGATAAGTTATATTTTGTGTAATGCCATACAATATTAGGTGAATGCCACGCCAAAACAATGTCACAAAATAGTTTTATTTTACCCAATTGAAATCATGAAATATCCATTTTAATATATACCAATGGGTAAATACCCAATTGATCAAAAAGCTCATTGTAGCTCTGTTTTAAGTTCTTGTAATGAATTATCTCCTTCGATTTAGTTCGTCAATAAAGCGACGAGTCATTGAAAGTCGAACATCTGCACCAACAAGGATTGCTTGTAGTTTACAATACATTCCAAATTTGATAATATTGTCATAATAAAACTGTTGGCAGGCTTCTTCACATAAATGGCATAACTTTGTTTCAATAAATATATAACAACACAAATAAGCTATGATGTATTTAAATTCACTGTTATAATAAACCACAGAAAAATATTTGTTTTCTGTGAGATATCGTGTAATATACGCCTAGCTCGTATTTAATCGAGCACGTGTTAGTCTTGTATATTGAATAAGCAGACGACTTACTGTGTATTGTATTTTAAATCTCCAGGTTTGAGCAAGAGTTTCTTCTATTTGCTTCTTTCCCACCATCTTTTAAGACAGTTTAGTAATGTATTCTGAATTTTGACTTGATGTATAACTGATATTACCTTATACAAGAGGGGTTCAAATTATAACGTAACACTTTTGTTTAAGATGCTATTTTTCAGTGGAAGTGGTGTTAAAAAAATGCATGATTTAAATATGTGAAACTGTCATCTAGAACGTAGGCATTTACAAAGAATAATCCAATTTCATGCTGTTCGCTTTAAATTACATTTTGAATTAGGTGCATTCTATTTTTCAATTTTAAACCTATATGTTTCTATTGCCGTAGACCAAATAATTCAACTAAATGCATATCATTATTGTTTAAAACTGTGTTTGCAATTTAAATATGCTTTATTTTAAAACACAAATATAAATGTCGAATTAAAATCTCGAATTTTATCACAATGTTAAGAAATTGGCAGATGCTAGGACAGTTCTCTCTTATGTTATCGATAATTTCATAAATAAAACAAAATAAAAAATGTATTCATATTGTATAAGACAAAAATATAGAGATTATTTAACTGATGGGATCGATTATAGGGAAATCCTTCACGAGATGGCAGATGTGTGGTTCTTTTCACGAACGAGCGTAAACAGTTATAAACAACCTTCAAAGTGAAAAAACAACACACGCCTACCATCGAGTAAAGGATTTCCATATAATCGATCACAGCAGTTGAATAATCTAATTATTACATTTTTAATCAGATAATGTATAATTTATTTATGTAATAAAAATAGTTATTGTTGCTGTATTAATACATACAACCTAAACTTATGTTTGTTCAAAAAAATATGTTTTCATCATTATTCGCAAATGTGTTTGTTTTGCCCCGAAATCTTAGGTTATATATTTTTATATCTTTCCTTATAATACAATACCACTTATTTTTTAGAGGAGGAAATCATAACAATGCCTGCAGTTAATGTTTCGAACTAGAAGTTTTCGTGATATCAATCATTTCAAAGTCGAATTTCATCCTAATTTTCGCTGAAATCGAGCAGACAGAAAAACTGCAAAAACTGCATATTCCACTATATTACGTTCAGCCATGGACACATCCGAATACTATAACTTTAAAGGCCAATTTACAAGAACTTATGTTTTAAACCTGCAGGGTTTTTTTATAATTGAAGATGTTTGCTTCGAAACATCATTCTCTACTCTTTTTCAAAAATACGGATGCAGGGAAATTAGGAAGAACACAATAGTGCATGTCGTAATGTTTTATATCGAAGGAATCATTAGACTTGACATTAAAATGAACATATTTGGCGAGAATGTCAAGATATTTGATTCAGTTTCAAAATTGTTATAAGTTGAACACCTCTTGTAGATCGTTATCTATTGAAATCTTCATGTTTTATTAGTCTATTCTATACAGTTTCATTCAAATGTCAGCAATGTAAGTCACTTTAATACTTCCAATCAATCGACTTTTTATATGCATTTATCCCTTATTGTATAAATTGGTTACCGTACTATTCTCCAAAAAGCAAGTATTTAGTATAGACTTTATGGCGTACAGGTCTACTTGGGATATGTATTAGGCGACTATGAAAGCACGATGATACCCGTGCATCAACGCTTTTGGACCGATGTATGTAAAGTTAAATCGCGTGTGTTCTGTTATAGTCACTGTTGCGCTTGCTCTGAAGGATATTAGGTGTATCGTTGTTGTAGTAGGCACTGTATTCATTCCTTTTCAATTCTCAACTGTTTATATACACGGCTGGTAATCAGTGGAGCTACCTCCGTTTGGAGGTATATACACGTGGCAGTAGTCCAGCTGACGGTCGTAGTTGTCAAAGGACCGTAAATGGTCAGTATGAAAAATGCAAAGTTCAAACGAGCTAAACGTCCCGAGCGTCAAATTCGGCATCTTTCGAGATTTTTTTAGGGTCGTTTGCTAAGCTTAAACATTATTACATGGAAATGCATTCTCCAGTTTCTCATATCAAGGCAAATAAAACAAATTAACGAAGAAATAGCAAAGCATACCCACATTGTTTACCTTTATTTTTGGCGTTGGAACTACCCCGGAAGTGGCGATGGAGCACTTTTGCATATACCTTTAAACGGAGGTAGCTCCACTGATTACCAGCTGTGATATAGTCTATATGTGCTATTGTCAGGTTATACCAACCCTTTACGGTCCGTTGGCAACCCCCGGCCATCGGCTGGGCAGCTACCACATGTATCATAGCGGTTGGTTGTTCATACACACCACATTATACTTCTTCTATTGTCAGTTGATATTAATAAAATATAGCTTAACATCATTTAAGCCTTGCCATCGTAATACCTTTAACGATCTGTAGGTGGTAAAATGCTCATCAATTTAAAAGATAGGAAACTGGTCCTGTTACTTCTTCATATATAGTGACCGAATCCTGAAACATTTTCCCTACTGTAACGTATAACTATTATAATGTTGAAACTTTACAGAAGTAGTACACGTGTTATATCGACAACCACTATTGATGTTATGGTTAGTAGGTCAAATGTCAAGATCACTGTGATCTGAGCATGAAAAGTTCTTAAAATGTATACAAACAGTTTTCTCTTGGTCAAACAACAACCACTATCAGTATTGTTGTTAGAAGGGCTATCGTTGGTAGGATGAACTATAATAAAGGATACACATTTGTGTTTTGTTTGTTTTGTTGGCTTACTTTGCCACTGACCGTTCCAAGGCGGTAGCCCTGTTGGCAACCCTTTGGTGTTTGTGATGTCGTTTGCATTTATTATTACTTTTGCCTTATTGTTTGTCTGTTTGCGTGTTTGTTTCTGTGTTTTGTGGTTGACTGTCTTCCTTGAATGCTACTTTCCCTGTCCGATCGTTTTATATTTCTTTACGAATATATTTGTTAATATGACATTTAAAACCAATGTAAGGTAATTTTGTATTAGATATATGCAAATCTCATGTACTAATGCGAAAGTAAGTGTCCATTAGGTATGATCACTTGTTATGCTGCCGAATTGTCTCCCTGACACAGTGGGCTTTTTTATATTTGGAGTTTGTGAGCTATTGATATTACCAGTTACCGGTTTCTTAATATAAATTATAGATGTAATAGAGATGTTAGTATTAGTCCTGCTAAGTACTACAGCTTTAACAGGCACTCAAGACTTTCAAATAGAAAATAAAGCAGATTAAGCTGGAGGATAAGTTTGAGGAATTTATACAGAGTTATCGTTTTTGTGGATTCAGGGAATCCAATGTTGCTTTTTTATTTCAGTTTAAGTTTTCCAGCTTGAGCCCTCTTTAGAATTTGCTACGTATGCCTCACTTCAATTAATATATTTACAGTGTTGGGACAATCTTCTACTCGATGTTTATATTCAAAATCGCGTTAGATAGCACAAGCTTGTTCGTGTGTGCATTTGTCTTCATGATGTCCAAATCTTATTTGAAACATCGTTGTGGATTTAGAATATAAATATCGACATTAAGTTGGATATATGCAACCCGTAGTATGTATAACACGAATGTGGAAGAAAAAGTCAGAACGATTGTATTTGTTTGGATCTTTCTTGGGTTTCTATATATCAAAATACTATGTTCAGTTCTTGTTGCGATTTTGATGTATATCCTCCACTGTCATTCTCGAGACTCCCTTGCATGTATTCAACGAGGTATGTGGTGTTCACCTTGCTGGTATATTGAAAAGAGAGTTGAGAGATTGGGAAATTGTCTGAATGTTGTTTATTTTTTCTGTTTCAATTAAAACTGTTTCATTTGTTTAAAAAAACGTTTCACATTCTGTGCAATTCCTTAAAACATGTATAAGGACAGCATTCAAAATCTCGCTGTTATATATAATTCGTTTCTTTGCAGAAAAAATGGTCGAAGCCTCTGCTGGTTTACAACTGCTGCTCCGTGATAAGGTAAGCTATGATAACGTTCTTCAATGAACGTTTCAAATGGAAATAAAATAGTGTGCACAATAATGTAAATCATGCATAGGCATCATGGTATACATCTATTACACCACTACCTATACACAGAATATTATATTTTCCCTCGTGTTGTTTTATATCTACTAGTGTACTCTTTAAAGGGAGAAAGCATGAATTCAAATGAGAAATTTGGAAATCGACGAACATTATAAATAAAACAAACTGTTGCAGTCTCGGTTTGATTGAGAATGATCATGAACGATAGTGAAACAATGCTTGCTACCGTTTATGCCCTCTAGCCCAATGTTGAGCATTAAAATAAGCCTTTCGATTTATTAATCCAGTATCATTTTAATATAAACCTATATGCATATATTTAAATAAAATATTGATTGTTCAACTGTTAGTAATATTCAAAAAACAGTCTGCCTTATATTATTACATAGTCAATAATAATGATTAAACAAATGCAATATTTATGTCGAAAAAGAAAGTTTGACTTATCTCGATTGCCATGTGTCCCTTTAAGGTGGACTCGTCACTTTCATCTTTCATCGATGTACTAACATATACTTCCTTTATGCATATGGAAGGTCCTTCCTCAAAAGAATCATCCATCACACTCTCAAACCTACGGAATCCTGTTACGGCCATGTCGATCTCGCGTTTTAAACTTCAGTAAAATCCAGGCTACAACTTCTTCAATTATCATACAATGTGAATACTATTTATTATTATACAGAAACGTTTACCATGAGATGAAAGCCCTGGTCATACTTTCAAGGTCAATGTCACACATACATTTTGAAGATTGTTTATAGCTTATAAACAACCTTCAACGTGTATGTGTGACCTTTACCTTGAAGGTAGGACCTTGGCTTATACCCCAGCTTTCACAAAGTGAAGTGGGGCTATATAGGAATCACCTTGTCCATGTTTCCCCAACGTCCCGTAGCGTCGCGTCCCGTCACACATTTTGTCCCGTCGTAATGCTTGCATATCTCTAACACTTTTGAATGAATGAATGGTGTTTTACGGCACGTCGACACATAAATAGGTCATATTGCGCACAAAAACATGAATGAATGAAGTAGTAATTAAAAATAATGTTAACGTATAAAGATAAAACTATCTACAAATAAGGAATGATATGTTCGAATACTACGTCCACTGCCGTCGACATCACGTTATCGTCATGGATTGTCCTGTCGGGCTCCACCAATCGTTACACAGTTGATCAAGTTGTACTCGAGTAATGATATACATCACGGCCCTCATTATACCTGGTTCCATGCAATCGTCCTTTACCAGTGTTCGTCGTACCATTTTATATAACCAACACATATGTTTGAAGCCTAAAACAACCCACTAATCGCTTTGATGGCTGTTATCATCTTTCTCATTTTCTCACTTTGTGTCTTTTGTGAGGAATTTTTCCGTGTCAAAATTAGAGTTTTCATGATCAGAGATATGAGCTTGTTTACCCTGAGAACGAATTCTTTTGCGCAATTACATCAAAGAGATGTCAGATTCACCGTCAGATTATCACGTTCTTGGCGGTAGTGTTTGACAAATTTAGCTAATGGCAATTTATCGTCATCTTTACTGTCAGACAAATCTAAGGTGGAGTCGGAATTATGATCGCTTATCGGTGGAACCACATAGTTAGCTTTCCTAATTGGTCGATTTAACTTATCTGTAGGTATTTGCCACTCATTAACAGTAGCTAAGCGGAGATGGTGAATATCGACCTTGGTGACAGTGCCATCAAATTGACTGTTAATGATGTATGTGAGAGGTGTGGTTTGTTTGATAATGTGGTAATAAGGACGCCATTTTGATTCTAATTTGCTCTTTTGAGTGTGATTTTTATAATAGACAGGGTCACCAACTTTAAAAGTGACTAGTTTAGTATTGTTGTTGCATAACTGGCCTGTCGGCGTTTAGCATTTTTAAGATGTTGATGCACCAAGAGAAATGATTGATGCTGTTGTGCAAGTGCGATTTTATGCATATCTTCACCCGCATATTTTCTGCGTGGTTGTATAATTGTGTCTATCGGCAACGCAACATCCCTATTGTATAATAGAAAGAATGGGGACATTTCAACGACTCACTGACATTAAAGCGAATTGCAGCCAAAATTTGATTCAAATACACATCCCATGTATTAAAATTATCCTTCAATTTCCTTGCTCAAATATCACCTAACACGCGGTGGTACCGTTCGATTTTGTTACTCTGTGGATGGTAATAGGACGTAGTAATATGATGAATGTTCAAAGTAGCCAGGGTCTCTTTAACAGTTCTATTTATAAACTCTCCGCCTTTGTCGCTGACCATGGCCATTGGCGCCCCGTATTTCATCAATTAGTATATGTGCGACTATTGCAGCACTTTTATCTAGTACCGGTAATGCCTCGGGAAAACTCGTAAATAGGTCGATAAAACTTATGATGTACTTGTTACCAGGCAGTGATGTTGGATATTGGCCAGAAACGTCCACAACTATCTTTGCAAATGCATAGGGAGGGCTATCAGTTTCTTGCAATGAAGGTTTGGTCTATTGCAAGTTTCTGGATTAACAGGTAAAACAACTAGATACATAAATTAGCAGTTATTTAAACATGTTTGACCAATAATACTTTTTTTTTTAATTGTGTCATACGTCTTGTCAACTCCCATATGACCATTAGAGTCATGATATTGTTGAATAACCTTTGGTCTTAAGTGACTTGGTAGATAGAGACGTAAGATAGGATGAGAATCAGCGTTGGAGATATAGTATAATACATCATCGTAAATAACATACCTATTTGCTAAGGTAGGTGTTAATTTGTCATTTCGAAGTCCCGCATTAATTTCTACTAAAACTTCGTATTTTTCATGTTACCATGTCTCTCCCAGGTTCGAGAGTAGGTTTTTGCAAATGATCTTCAAGATAAACATAGCACTTAACATACCTCCTTGGCGCAAACCTTTTCGAATTCAGTGCATTTACTTGATAGGTGTTATCATTAATGTCAGGGTCATATCTCTCGGCATCCTGGGGTACAGCATCTAGGGGCAAGCGAGATAATAAATATGCTACAAAATTCTGCGCACCGGAAATGAATTCCAACTTAGCCCGCGATACTGACAGCCCACATTTGATATTTTCTTGTTTTGCATAGGGGAATCTAACAGATATTGCAATGGAAAGTGATCTGATCTAATTATAAAGGTAGCCCCATGTAAAAAGTGATCTCGATTCTGCAAGACGTAGTGAATCGCTAAAGCTTCTTTTTCTTTAGTGGACAACGGCATTGGGTATCACTCAACTTGTGGTACAAAACGTAAATGTTCTTTTCCTTTTTTATACCAGGAACAGCCTCAGTCTGTTCATCAAATGGCTGTGTCAAGCAAGCTCCTATGCATTTGTTACTTGCATCCGTATAAAGGATATAAGGTTTGCCCTGGTCAGGGTAACTTACATAGTTTGTTGTAAGAGTTATGTATGGTTGTGCTATTTATGGAAACTTTGGAATAAATCAACGAAATTAACTGCACATACCAATACTTATACTCAGGTAGTCGCAGGTAATGCTCTAATTACTTCCACTTTTTTTAATTAGGTGTAATTCCGTTGCTATTGATAACAAAGCCTAAATACTCAGTCTCAGCTTTTGGAAAGATACATTTCTTTTTAAACGATGTTGCCTTAACCGTAGAAATACTTTTTCAATATGTTTCAAATGTTTTTCAAGTGTAGAACTGAATATCATGATGTCATCAAGATGTTTTGAAACTGTCTAACCGAACAAGAACATGTAACATAAGTTCTTGAAATATAGCTGGTGCATTGGTTAACCCAAAAGGCATGACATTGAACTGAAACAGACCTCTGTGTAAAGCCAAAGCTGTCTTTTTAATGTCATCTTCGTTCATGGCTACATGCCAATAACCTGACTTGAGGTCTAGTGATGAAAAGTATTTTGCTTTCCCTAAAAGGGCCAATAAATTATTTATTAAGGGCAAAGGGTACGCGTTCGATTTTGTAATTTTAATATACAATGACCACAGGAATCTCCAAGGATATTTCGATCTAGAAACAATATTTGCTTCCAACATTTCTTCTATTGCCTCATCAACTATTTTTCGATAGTTTTTTGGTGTTCTATAAGGTCTTAATTTAATTGGTTTAAGATCGCCTGTGTCAATTTTCATTTTGAGTGTTTCAGTGTGACTTAAATCAATATCTATCTATCTGTGCAAACAGATAAGCAGTATGTTATAGTATTTTAATTAAATGATTTTTGCCTTATATTTGGGGGGAGCATCAACGCTATCAAATTCACTTTTATCCTTACGATCATCATTTTGATCTTTAGTTACACTAGAAATTTCTTGATTCTGAATTAATTATATTTTTTCAACCGCACATCCCTTCCTTAAGGTAAACAAGGACTATCACAACCTGACTTCTATGGTGATGTGATTTATAAACTTCGTAAGATTCTAGGTCATGATCACTTTCATACTATCTTTGTTAAACTTGTTAAAAAGTTTATCAAAAGAGGTTATGACCCTATCATTTTGAAACGTACTGCATGCTTGGTGGTGGACCCTTTTACAGTTCGCCACTATGCTTTCCTCTTTAATTGTACGATGACCGGACAGGCTGTGGACCCTATGATGACGCCTACCTAAAGCCCATTGGGACGGTGGCGTTTGATGTTTGTCCATGATCTTTCTTGTCTTGCCCTTAATGGTTTATTCTCTTACTGCTGTGGCTTCCGCAAAGTCATTCAGTCCCTTCATTGTGGCTTTCTAGGCTATTGTTTTTTTGTATTATATTTACACGAGCATATTTGTGTTTTACTTATATTGCCTAATGATGCTGCCTTGTTGGTTAGAGATTAGATCATGGCGGGGATTTCTTTATTTACACTGTCCTGTTTTAATGGGATGACAGTAGGGTAAGTGTGAGGTTTGTTGCACCCTAGAACCGGTTTAAACCCCAGTGGCCTACTTTGCCACTGACCATTCCAAGGCGGTAGCCCTATTGTCAACCCTTTTTGTGTTTGTGATGTCGTTTGCATTTATTATTGCTTTTGCCTTCTTGTTTGAATGAGCAGAGCATGAACATCTAAACAGTTTGTATGTAAGCCATAAATCGATGAATATCTAGCAAACACAATCTCGTCATAAAAATGGATATCAAAATGATATTTTCGGCGAAATTGACACTGCTCAGAATTATACACCTCTCATCTACAAACTGTAAGTATAACATGACGCAATAAAGGACCGTATTTAAAGTATTAATATTCAGAGACTGATTGGTCAAACATAATTGTTATGCACTTTATGTTATTTGCATCCATAGGTATGTTTGAATTTAAGTCGTATTAAAGTTTAATTTGCTCGGTACAACTCTTGAACCGCGGAATGATAATTGGTACACATGTTAATGACATCGAGCCTCAGATAGTCGTGTACTGCCCCATTTAGAGGCCTCTGGTTAATTTATTAGCTCAACTGAGCACTATACATACAATGTTAAACAAACTTGGCAACAACTTGTTATTCAATATTACCTCGGTTCCTATTTTAACCTGCCATATCCGTTTGTAAAATCAGAGTTATTAAAAGTTAAATTTGGTTGAATGTTTAAATTAGCAATATTGCTAATGCTTACAATATACTTAAATATAACTGAAACATATATACTGCATTGGCTCCTGTATATCTGATTTTATTTACACACGTTTTGAACCTTATTTGTCTTAAATTGCTTGCATCATAGATGTTTTGTTTTACATTCAATTTACGTAATAATTTTACCAATTTATCAAACTTCGCAGCAACTTACAGATAATGATTCCAAAAAGAAACCGTTGTTTATAACCCAATTTCTTATTCATGGATTCAGTGTACGTATATGATGCTTGTGCATTGTTTTAACCTGATATAATCATTCTAACAGGTCGTTTGCTTGTTTAAATGAAGTCAGATAAGCTTTACGGCAGCAACAAGTTCGGACTACACATATACCGGATTTAACGTTACTTACAGACATTTTAAAAGTGTGATGTTAAATATGATAACTAATATAAATGACACTGACTCATAGCGAGCTTAACTTATTAAAGCTTCTGGACTGCAAATTAAAACATGTTATTACTAGATATAAAAAGCGTATGACCTTGACCCTAACTTTAAACCTTTCTGCACTGCGTATATTAGTTTAGTTTAAACATATTTATTTTACATCGATTGTAACAAAAGCTATCTGGACGTATTTGAATCACTCTCGATGTCTACCTGGGTAGAACCAATACTAAGCAAATGCAGATAAAGTGTCTTGCTCAGGAACACAACAGATATGGCCATGGCGGGGATCGAACAGTGACTTTTCTATCATGGGTCACACGCTTTACCACTAGGCCACAGCGCTCCACAACAAAAATTAATGCATGATGTATAAACACATGCAGTTTCATCGCTTATCGGAATGGACACAACACTGACATCATATTGACATATGACCTTGAACATGTAACCGTTAGTTCAGTGTGCAACCGACCACATATGCAAATTACGCTTCGTCTCATTGTCTCAATGAAAGTTATTGACTGGATATACAATCTTTTTGACCTTGAACAAAGGACCCCAATTTTTATTTGCGACTTACCACATGGACTGGAATTGAAAATGTTACTTCATCAAGATGAAACAAATTTAAAGTTCAAGTGGAATTTGGTAAAAATCGGAACCAGTGTACAGCTGGATAAATCGCGTTCATACCCTGTCTGGTTCATAACCCAGTTGAGAAGATTTCTTTAAAAATACTACTCAAAGTTTTCTAAGCACCACCTGGTCATTGTTTCATAAGTTTAACACTGAAATCATTTATATGCAAGTGTCGCAACACTTATAGCGTCTCCGTGGCCAACGTTGCATTGGCGTGGCCGAGGAGTTAACGACGTTCCGTTGAAAACATCTCCTTTCACCGCTGCGGGTTCGAATATCAATGGGATCTCGACTTGTAAGTGATGAAGTGTTGATTTTAACGGATGGCGGGAGGTGTACAGTACTGATTCTACCCAGGAAAAGTGAGTGGTCTGCCTTCACCATAAAATATCGACCGTCATATATAACCTTACATGTGTTGAAAATGACGTTATACACTATACAAACAAACATTCACAACACTCAATGGGCATATGAGGCGCTGCTAAAATAATGTAAAAATTTGCTAGGCATTGTATTGAAGAATAGAATGTTACCGTTCGTAACTCAGCTGGGCTTAGAAAGGACAAGGTATGATAAAAGGTCTTACTATTTATTTTAATTATCAAGAAGATTAAACACGGTCTCAACAAATAGCAGTTTTGGTAATTGTGTCATATTGTTTAGATTTTGAACCTTTCTGGGCAAATGTTTAATCCTAAAAATATAGAGCGCCACTCCGAGCACCCCCAGTTTTCTTGCTGATGATGTGTCCCTATCAAGTACATGTTTTAACACAACATCAGATGTGCTCGAGTGTGCGCTTTATATTTCCAAGTCCAAAAACTGAGTAAAAACTGCTAAAAAGTAATTGCAACTATATTGTGACAATTTTGCAATAATTGTATGATCAAGATTTGAATGTCATAATATTATACTATCACTAAATAACGGATCATTTGTTACAAGCTGGTACATTACTACTTCCTTCTCATGTATCCATTAACCACAGAAAACTCCGACCTTTTCTCATAATGATATCATAGAATATTCCAAAAGAGGTTGCAAATATAGATATAAAAATCGAACAAGAAAAGCAGGATACAAGGACGACAGTCAACTATAAACACACACAGAAACAAAGAACAAATTAAAGATGAATAAAAGGTCAAAGAAGACACCACAAACACAAAAGGGTTTAAAATAGGTATACCGCCTTGGGACGGTCAGTGGCAAAAAAGGCCGCTGGGGGTTTAAACCAGATGCTAGGGTCACCAAACCTCACACTTACCGTCAACCCATTAAAACGTGACAGTGTAAATAAAGAAATCCCCGCCATGAACTATTATCTAAAAGGCATCATTAATAGGCAATATAAGTAAAACACAAAGATGCTCGTGTATATATAAATACGAAAAAAACAATAGCATAGAAAGCCACAAAGAAGGTGCAAGTTGATTGTCAAGGCATTCGCTGTAGGTTAGGAATGCTAAGCTCTACGTACAGCTGAGTTATGTCCTAAACAATCACAAGCAATGGAGGACCGATATATATATATTATTTATCTGGACGTCTTGGCATGCAGCTTTCTAAAGCAGAATCATTTCAATAAAAAATATTTAAACAAAATATTATATTTTCTACAAAAACGTATACATGATTCAGCAACTGCGACTGATAGCATTTATTTCAAAACGTGTTAATAGTTGAAACAACGAAACTACTCGTGTATCATCGTAGACTATTATTCTGGAAAGCATAGGTTTAGATTCGACTTGCATCACTGGTTGTGCCAATGTGTCATTGAGCAAGACATGTACTTGTTTACGTTCATCCGTTAAAAATGTTTTAAATATATCTACCAGTCTGGCATAGATAGTACATGTATGTCCCTTTTTTTACTGATTTATTTTTTTATCTGTACTTTTTTTTATAAAAGATGATTCCTCAACTTTATACATTGTTTCATTTGCTGTTCTAGATTTTTTTGACTTGTAAACACTTCATTATATATGTAGTGAAGTTAAGCAGGAGTCATTATTTTATTTCTAAGACAATAACATTTAAAAAAAAAACAACTTGAAAACGCAAAGTGTCGTGCGTTTTTTGTTAAGCATCCGAAATGAGGACTATCCGGATTTACATCGACTTTTTACGCTGACACTGTCCTATAATATCTTAACGTCTAAGTCATGTTTACTGCATGAAGTCGTTAGCGTTTTCGAAGAAAACTGATAGAAAACGGTTATAATAAATACTGAAAAAGGTGATCCTTTGGGAGCAACAAACACAATTAAAAAAATAAAGCAGCAGACTCGGTTTTATTGAGTCTGTTCATGAGAAGTAATGAAAGAAGCAACACCTCTCACGCTCCCTAACACCGGCTTAAGCGGTATTCTACTTCAAAGCCACCTATATTGGGCTCGTTGGTCCAAAAGGACCAGTAAAAATAACACTAATGATTCGTAGCACGGGGAGACTTTTTACAGCCGCCACACTGCACTAAACGAACGCTAGTGTGAATGTTAATAAATACTGATAAAGGTGATCCTTTGGGAGCAACAAACACAATTAAGAGAATAAAGCAGCAGACTCGGTTTTATTGAGTCTGTTCATGAGAAGTAATGAAATAAGCAACACCTCTCACTCCCCCTAGCACCGGCTTAAGCGGTATTCTACTTCAAAGCCACCTATATTGGGCTCGTTGGTCCCAAAGGACCAGTAAAAAATAACACTACTGATTCGTAGCACGTGGATACTTTTTTATTAAATGTTATAAATTGCTGTCTTTGTTAATAATTAATCGTTTAAGTTTAAAACACGGAAGCCAATTCAAAACCGGAAGTAACCTAAATTATAATCTGCAACCCCGAGATTTTATAATTTGTTGTGTTTATCGAACAATTTTGCGTTTGTGCGATTATTTTCTCATCATTATCTATTTTTAAAATCGCGATGATATGGATGGAGGCACGTTTATTTAACGCTACAATAAAATAATACTTACAAGTAAATTATTTTCACATTTGATGACGTAACAATTTTACGGCGCATGGTTAAACTCTTGAATTTGATCTTCTTTTGGAAGTAATTAACACCTCTGCCCCACTAATCCTAAATGAAAACACTCCAATCAGGAGCTAAGGACGTATGTTTGTCAGGAGTTTATACCTCAAGGCTTATTTGGTCAGATATGCATTAATTAACACTGGGAAATTGTTTTGAGACACTTTTAAGGGATCGCGGCACGGTTTAAAGGGTCGCGGTCAGATTAAGGGATCGCGGGATGTCGGTTTCAAAAGTTAAGGGATCGCGGTGCTGCTAAATGGCTGGGGAAGGCCCTGTCATTTTATGTCGACATAAACTGTGCAGTCCCGGGTACTGTACGTTTTACGATTCCTTCATATCCTCACCCTCTCCCTCTCTCTATGGCGGCTCCAAATAACATAAGATAATGCGTTGATAAATCATTAAATAAGAGAGTCAAACGGGCCTACATCGCTCATCAGTCTGTACAGATTTGGGTGAATTCAAGTGAAAAAACAAAGCTTCCATGCTGTAAACAAGAGGGCTAAAATGGCAATGAGTGCCGTATATTGGGCACCTGACCATTTGTGCAAAGATAAAAATAATTGTCAAACAAGCTTATAATTTCATAACATAATTTGATCACGCAGTCGATGCCACGTCATCACAAATTCCCCCGCCGTTCTTAAAGTGTTATATACGGTTATAATAAGTGTATATATGGTTATAGGATAGGAATCTCAACGATTTCCAAGTCATGACCGAGGAACTATGTCCCCAGAGGTTGGGAAGTACCCCGGGGACGGTGCTGGTTGGATGCTTTTATCCGTCTGTTAATGTCCAGGAAGTGTATGTATAACTATAGGGTGGGGGAACTCAACGGTTTTCAAGTTATGACCAAGGGGTTTTAATAAATACTGATAAAGGTGATCCTTTGGGAGCAGAAAAAACAATTAAGAGAATAAAGCAAGGTGATTGGATGGTTGTAGCCGTCTGTTCATGCTCATGGCGATCTCAACAGTTTTCAAGTGATGACCCAGGGATTATGTTCCCAGGGTGGTCATGTCCAGTAAGTATATGTGGCTATAGGTTAGGGAGTCTCAACGTGTTCCAAGTTATGACCTAGGATTATGTCCCGAGGGGCGGGGAAGTACCCGGGTTCGATGCTGACTGAACGGTTGTATCTGTTTGTTCAAGTGTATTATGGTTATAGGGTGGGGAAACTCAACGGTTTCCAAGTTATTACTCAGGGGATATGTTCTCAGTGGTGGGGCTGGACGCGGTTCGATGGTGGTTGGATATTTGTATTAATCTGTTTGTGCTTAGTAAGTATATATATGTTCTCGGGTGTGTATCTCAGCAGTTTCCCAGTTATAAACCAGGGTTATGTCCCCAGAGGTGGGGACAGACACGTCACTAGGGTCAATGCTGATTAGATGGATGTAATATCTTTTCATACTCAGTAAGTGTTTACATTGTTATATAGTGGGATTTCATCAGTTTCAAATTTACGACCCAGGAACTATTTCCTCAAATGAAGGGCCATATCTCAGCTGTTACTGGACCTATCTGTCTGGTTTTTAAACGTGTCCGAGGTTTCATTGACAACAATCTGGCCAAGTTTGGTAAAGATCAGATGGAAAACGAAGGCCCTATCGAGTTAACAAAGCAAACTATAACATTATAAGCAAAGAAGAAGGGCCATAACTCCAGTGTTTCTGGCCCGAACTGGCTGCATTTCAAACTTATCCGAGCTTTTATTAATATCAACAATCTGGCGAAGTTTGATACAGTTCACCTCGTAAATGAAGGCCCTATCGTGTTAACGAGGCAAACTATAGCAGATGTAACTAAATTAAGGGCTATAACTCCGATGCTAATGGTCTGATATGGCTCCTTTATAAAATGACCTGAGTTTTCATTAATTTCAATTTGATCAAGTGTGTAAATGATCGGATAGAAAAAAAGGCCCTACGTGTTAACGAAGCAAAATACAGCATATTTAACAAAATTAAGGCCGTTCTGTTTTACGTTTAGGAATACCAACTCTCTTACCGTAAAATTTGGCAAAAATGAAAAAAATATAAAAAAATATTACCTCGGGTGTACTGCGACAAAAGTATGCAAGGTATGAAAAATATTTTCCTTAGTTTTACCCTCCTATTTTCCTGAAAGAATTCGGTAAATCAACTAATGAAAAATAAAGACCCTATTGTGTTAACGAGGCAAACTATAGTATATTTAACTAAATCAACTAAATCTGGCTTGTTTTCAAACTTCCGGAGCTTTCATAGATTTTAATAATCTGATTATGAACCCTTGGAAATGATCGGATAAAATAGGCCATATCGCGTAATTATTTAGGTAGACGTCATCATAGGGTCCACAATATGTTCGATCAACGCAAAATTAAAGAGGAAAGCATAAACAGTACCGTTCATTATTGCTGCGTAAACTATTATTAGTGCCTGAGATATGGCCCCCACTGCTAAATCTACCTCTGAACCTTCGAAATACATTTCAACCCCGTTGAATGTAATTATTTTTGTTCGTCTTTGATGGTGCATGAGCTGTACTTTCTGTCGGGCAGTTCAATCCGCTGTGCTGAGTGTTATGACACACTGCACACAAATGACTGTATTTGCAATTAAAATACACACAACTCCCTCTATTAAAGTCATAACAAGTCGCTGCTAAGCCAGTTATATTTCTAAATTGGAAGTTTGAATTGGCATCTCCTTCATTTGTTTGCTGGCCAAATACTACTTGTGTGCCTGTGTTTACGGGCATTATCCTCAACCATAATTTCAAATTTATACTGCCGCATGAAGCTACTTGACAGAGACGAAACTGTTTTGACTGCTTTGTCATGTATTTTAATATATGTACACAAGAATATAATGAAAGCATCTGACATTTTTTTAATATTCGGAATTTGTCATTTACATGTTATGATTTAGATTCCGACATTAATATCATGTAAGTGACAAATGCCTTCGAAGTGAAATTTGACCTCTACGTATGCCCTAGACCTTGGAGCCATGGACCTGGATTTTGTGCGCGACACGTCGTTTGCTTGTGGGGAGCACTTGTGCCACGCTATTTAAAATCCGTCCAGGCATGCAAAATTTATTGACCGGACACGATTTGACATTTGACCTCTAAGTGTGACCTTGACCTTGGGGACGCAGACTTGGAATTTGTGCGCGACACATCATCTTGGTGTGGTGAGCATTTGTGCCAAGTTATTTGAAAATCCGTCCATGAATGCCAGAGTTATTGACCGGACACGATTTGACTTTTGACCTCCAAGTGTGACCTTGACCTTGAAGACCCGGGTTTTGCGCGCGATAGATCATCTTGTTATGGTGATCACTTGTGCCAAGTTATTAAAAAATCCCTGTAGGGGTTTTGACGTTACGTTACGGTCCGGACACGAACTGCGGACTGAGAACGGACGGAAATTTTGACCTATGAACTGCAAGTGTGACCTTGACCTTTGAGGTACGGACCTGGGTTTTGCGCGTGACACATCTTGTCTTGTTATGGTGATCACTTGTGCGAAGTTATTTAAAAATCCCTGCAGGGGTTGTGACGTTACGGTCCGGACACGAACTGCGGACTGACGGACGAACGAATGGACTGAGAGACTGACAGATGATGCGATTACTATATGCATAAAAATGATAAAAATTATGCTATAGAAATCACAGCACCCAAAGGCAACGGCACCCTAGATCCGCACTGTACCACAAAGAGAACTATAACATGAAAACGACAATACACAACAGAAAGAGTGGTGAAGACTGGGTTCTCGACTTTGACCGGTCAGTAGGCAGTATGGCCCACTTGTTAGCTTAAATTGATTTTAAGTATACACAACCTCGCTATCATCTTTAAATTGACAAGACAGTGTAAATAAAAGTACAAAAGAGATATCCCCGCCAAGAAATCTCTGACAGTAAAATTCACATTCAGAAACGATACACATATATGTTATTGTAAATCGAACTTGAAAAGCAGCATTCAAGGACGGCAGTCAACCACAAACACACACAGAAACAAAGAGCTACTTTAAAGATGAATAAAAGGCCAAATAAGACATCACAAACACAAACGGGTTGACAATAGGGCTACCGCCTTGGAACGGTCAATGGCATTAAAGGCCGGGGGTGGGGGGGGCCTATAAACCAGGTTCTAGGGTGCACCAAACCTCACACTTACCCTACTGTCAACCCAATAAAAATATTTAAAAAAATACATAATTAGATACATTTCAGGATGTATCCGGAATTGTACTGAACAACCACAGCAGTTGCAGCCCAAAAGAAAACCAATCTAAAACAACTTTTGCATTGACTCTCAATGTATCTGTACCCGCGAACATTCATAACAATTCAATGTTTTTCTTGAGTGAAACCGCAATATTTATATAATGATTTTATGTGACTTGTTGACAAATGTGCACAGTGACGTGAATCGCGACATCGTCCCATCGTCAGATTGACCCAAATCAATATCATCATAATTTGACACATAAACTGACTCGTTAACTATTTCCGCTTTGTTCAGCATTTTTTCAAAATCGATAAGCTTGTTGGGTCAACCTCTTCCACATCCACATTAAGCTGCACGGTTTCTAGGTTCTCATGTGCCGGTGTCGCTTTCTGCACCTTCTTCGGTGGGACCATCATACCCCGATTGCCTTCTGATCACTCGTTGTTTTTTTGTCAACCCGTTTGTGTTTGTGATGTCGTTTGCATTTATTATTGATTGTGCCTTCTTGTTTGTCTGTTTGCGTGTTTGTTTCTGTGTTTTGTGGTTGACTATCCTCCTTGAATGCTACTTTCCCTGTCCGATCTTTTTATTTTTCCTTTTGGCTTAGGTCTGCAACAGCTTGAATTCTTTTAGATTACACATATTTTTATTGCTTATAATTCTGAGCTGAATTCCTACGAACTTTCTTTTTAGCAGAAGCAACGGAAGATAATTTAAATCTTATCATGCATGCGCAGTTGTTAAATGCTTCATTTGCACTACGGTACCGTCGCCCTTAACTATATATACAACAGACACCACATTTCATACGCGAAATAAAACTGGTCATGTTTAACAAGTGACAATAGCTAAAGTTATAATAGAATGTAAATAATATGCTGTCACTACAACACACAATTATTGTCTAAAATTGCAGTGTAAACAAGCAGAAACGTTCTATTACATCACGTGCATTTCTGGTCATAGTCACAGTCTAAAACAAGAAAAACTGTAGAACCGATGGATGTTCCCCGAAATGTATACTCAAAGCTAATTTCTCTTATTCAAAAAGCATTCGCTATAGGAAATACTACATTTTTGGCATGTAATAATATTAAAGCGTTTTTTACTAATGGCAGTTTAGACAATTATACTATGTAGTTTTGTTTACACTGTCTTGTCTATTTGGGCGCTGAAGACAGAAAAATAGCGAGGTTTGTGCGCATATAAAATCGATTCAAGCTAACCAGTAGGCCTTATTGCCTACTGACCGTTCCAATTCGGTAGCCCTGTCTTCACCTCCCTTGCTGTTTTTTTTGTCCCTTTCATTTTATTATCAGTCCTTGTTTGCAGACCTACAATGCCATTGCGTTCGAACGCTGTGGTTTCTATAGGACCCTATATCTCATTTTTGCTATGAAATTTGTGAAGCACTCTTCTTCCTATTAGATAATATTTTCGCCAGGTATGGAACCACCGTTTATAGACAAATTGTCGGTATCCCTATGGGTACGAACTGTGCACCACTTGTCGCAGATTTGTTTTTATTTTGCTATGAAAGAGACTTCATGTTGCGTCTTTCTCCAGATACCCAGGCAGATGTTATTGAACCCTTTAATGACACCTCTCGGTATCTGGATGACATATTGGGAATTGACAACCCTTTCTTTCTAACTATGTTAATAATATTTATCCCAAAGAACTTCAGCTTAACAAGGCTAATATATCTGATAATAACGCTTCTTTTCTTGATTTAGAGCTCTCGATTGAAAATGGTGAAATAATTAGCAAAATCTATGACAAGAAAGATGATTTTAATTTCGACATTGTTAATTATCCCCACTTGGATGGGGACGTTCCCCGGGCAGTCTTTTGACTGTTACTTGTGATATCAGTATTTTATTATTGATACAGGCCACCGGCCAAAACACATAACATGTATACAATATATTTATCATAAATTTACACGTGGTTTGGTTGTTATGCATAAATGTACAATTAACTAACAATACTATCAATACAATACTATTGCTGTTATATAACAGTACATACTAATCATGAATAAATTCACTTCGTTTAACGGAAGCATAGTAAAGAAACATAGCTATATGTTTTATAACACTTTCATTTTTACATGACATGACAATATTAAACTTGTGTTTGTTAGGAAACTCATAGTACTTTTTAGGATATGCAGGCTTCATAACCGCTGCTACCAACTAAATTCCATTATGTTTATTTCGCTCTTCGGGGCAATTAATTTTATTAGAAACTGGGACCATACGCCGTACGACATGAGGAAGAAAGATACTCCATGTCCACCGTCTTATGCATGCCATCTTCGGGATGGTTAAAATTTTGTACTATTGATTTTATTAATATTGAGTTCTGCTCAACCCGGGACTAGAGGGCGCGAACGGTAGCTAGCATATTTCACTACCGCTCATGAACAGTCTCAATCAAACCGAGACTGCAATATTTCGTATGTGTCGTTTTCGGCCGTTTCCAAAGGTGTATTATCATACTCTATTAATAGCACAGTGGCGTTGCTTGTGCAGTGTGGCGGCAGTAAAACGTCTCCCCGCGCTTGCAATCAGTACTTTTATTCATTCGATCTTTGGAGATCGCTGAACCCGATACTTATATTTAATTATCGGTGACACTTTTTCATTTCTTTTTGTTTTCTTACTTAATTTTCGATTCAGTGGTTCCACTACTCCGGCCTATTAAAGGCTCTGGGTATTGTTAAACCACTTATAGGATATGTTGTCTGCTTTTTAATTTAGTCTTTTGACTGTTACTTGTGATATGCAGGCTTCATAACCGCTACTCCCAACTAAATTCCGTTATATTTATTTCGCTCTTCGGGGGATTTAATTTTATTAGATACTGGGACCATACGCCGTACGACATAGGGAAGAAAGATACTCCATATCCGGCGCCATATGCATGCCATCTTCAGGATGGTTAAAATTATGTACTATTGATTTTATTAATATTGAGTTCTGCTCAACCCGGGGCTAGAGGGCGTGAGCGGTAGCTAGCATATTTCACTACCGCTCATGAACAGTCTCAATCAAACCGAGACTGCAATATTTCGTATGTGTCGTTTTCGGCCGTTTCCAAAGGTCCATTATCATACTCTTTTTAATAGCACAGTGGCGTGGCTTGTGCAGTGTGGCGGCAGTAAAACATCTACCCGCGCTTGCAATCAGTACTGTTATTCATTCGATCTTTGGAGATCGCTGAGCCGATTCTTATATTTAATTATCAGTGGTACTTTTTCATTTCTTTTTGTTTTCTTACTTAATTTTCGATTCAGTGGTTCCACTACTCCGGCCGATTAAATGCTCTGGGTATTGTTTAACCACTTATAGGATATGTTGTCTGCTTTTTAATTTAGTCTTTTGACTGTTACTTGTGATATGCAGGCTTCATAACCGCTGCTCCCAACTAAATTCCATTATGTTTATTTCGCTCTTCGGGGCATTTCATTTTATTAGATACTGGGACCATACGCCGCACAACATGGGGAAGAAAAGTACTCCATGTCCACCAACATATGCATGCCATCTTCGGGATGGTTAAAATGTTGTACTATTGATTTTATTAGTATTGAGTTCTGCTCATCCCGGGGCTAGAGGGCGTGAGCGGTAGCTATCATATTTCACTACCGCTCATGAACAGTCTCAATCAAACCGAGACTGCAATATTTCATACGTGTCGTTTTCGGCCGTTTCCAAAGGTCCATTATCATATTCTTCTTATGGGGTGTATTTGTCTTAACTTATTTCGTTTTTTAAGAGCTTGTACTCGAGTTGAGAACTTTAATATTCGTAATCTTTGTATAACTAAAAAGCTACTTAATCAGGGTTACCGTTACCATCAACTTCGTAAAACCTTTGCAAAATTTTATTATCGTAACACTCATCTTCTTTCCAAATATAAAAGTAATTTAAGGACTCTTCTGCGACAAGGACTATCACAACCTGACTTCTATGATGATGTGATTTATAAACTTTGTAAGATTCTTGGTCATGATTACTTTCATACTTTCATTGTTAAACTTGTTAAAAAGTTTATCAAAAGAAGTTATGACCGTATCATTTTGCAACGTACTGCATGCTTGGTGGTGGACTCTTTTACAGTTCGCCACTATGCTTTCCTCTTTAATTGTACAATGACCGGACAGGCTGTGGACCCTATGTTGACGCCTACATAAAGCCCATTGGGACGGTGGCGTTTGCTGTTTGTCTATGATCTTTCTTGTCGTGCCCTTAATGGTTTATTCTCTTTTTGTTCTGACTTCTGCCAAGTCATTGAGTACCCTTATTGTGGCTTTTTAGGCTATTGTTTTTTTGTATTATATTTACACGAGCATATTTGTGTTTTATTTATATTGCCTATTGATGCTGCCTTGTTGGTTAGATATTAGATCATGGCGGGGATTTCTTTATTTACACTGTCCTGTTTTAATGGGTTGACAGTAGGTTAAGTGTGAAGTTTGGAGCAACCTAGAACCGGTTTAAACCCCCAGTGGCCTACTTTGCCACTGACCGTTCCAAGGCGGTAGCCCTACCGTCAACCCTTTTGTGTTTGTGATGTCGTTTGCATTTATTATTACTTTTGCCTTCTTGTTTGTCTGTTTGCGTGTTTGTTTCTGTGTTTTGTGGTTGACTGTCCTCCTTGAATGCTACTTTTCCTGTCCGCTCGTTTTATATTTCTTTATGATATGATCGTGTATCATCCAGCAGTATTCAATTTGAAACATATCGGTAAGGAGAAACTAATTTAAAACATGATACGTAATGTACTTAATATATTGTGTCTAGTTCTAAGAAATATTTGAGTGTACAAGTGGAAAATATATTCCACTGGAACATTTTATCGCTCTATAGAAGTGATCAATAACTAAGTTGTTTTTCTTTCAAAAAGTAAGGTTGTTATTCAAATTGACGAAGTGACATTATTTTGACGGGACACAAATTATAACTATAAAAATACAAAGGGCAATAATTCTAACTTAAATAAAGAGATAGTTATGGTTTTTGTGCTCTGCATTTTCTGCGATTGCCTTCTATCATGGTGTGAGGTTTCATTGCCGTCCCATTAGTAGTGTTTGAGGTATGCTCCGGACAAGAATTATAAGTATAAAGATACAAAAAACAAAACTCCAATTGAAAAGACGATAGAGTTATTGTTCTTGTGCTCTTCACTTTCTTCACATTTCGCTGGATCCGTGCATGAGGTTTCATTGTAATTCCATTAGTTATTGTTTAGTTATGCTTCAGACATGACGTATAAGTATTAAATTACAAAGGACAATATGAAGATAGTAGTATGGTTCTTGTGCTCTGCACTTTCTCTGATTGCCCTCGGTCCTTGTTTGAATTGTCATTGCATGTCCATTAGTTTTGAGATATGCTCCAGCAAGAATTATAACTATTTAATTACAAAGGGCAATAACGCTAATTTAAATGTAGACAGTGTTATGGTTCTTATGCTCAGCACATGATTTGATTGCGCTGTAACATTGTTAAGTTATACTCCGGACAAGAATTTTAAGTGTAACATTACAAAGGGCTATAACACATATCTGAAGAAAAACAGAGTTATGTTTCTTGTGCCCTGCCTTCTTTCATTGTTTGAAGAAATATAAAAAGATCGGACAGGGAAAGTAGCATTCAAGGGGGACAGTCAACCACAAAACATAGAAACAAACACGCAAACAGACAAACAAGAAGGCAAAAGTAAAAATAAATGCAAACGACATCACAAACACAAAAGGGTTGACAATAGGGCTACCGCCTTGGAACGGTCAGTGGCAAAGTAGGCCACTGGGGGTTTAAACCGGTTCTAGGGTGCACCAAACCTCACACTTACCCTACTGTCATCCTATTAAAACAGGACAGTGTAAATAAAGAAATCCCCGCCATGATATAATCCCTAACCAACAAGGCAGCATCACTAATTGAAGTTCCATTGCAGTCCATTGCAATCCCGTATGTCGTTTTTTAGTTATGGTCCGGACAAGATATCCATATGGAAAAACGGATGAACAAAACGGCCTCCATTAGGCTCTCCATTTGTGGTGCATAAAACACAAGGGCGTTATCAGTGAAAGTATTTAAGTTTGACTCCTCTCACAAACGTGTGTATGCATTTGTAGTCCAAATTGTCATTTGTAATCCAAATTGTCATTGACTCAAGACAATAGCGTTGTTATTCTCGCTAGAACAGCATGACGTCTCCATCCTCAGTAAGACGATATAGAGGAAAGACGAAAAGATTGAAATTGAATTCTGCGTTCTTTTACATATCGATACATTTTTCATACTGCGATTGACTTTCTGAATGTCACAAGCGCAATGTCCTGCAGTAACATCTCAACTATGCAAGCGTTTGTCCTTTCACTGCAAGAAATATGCAAAATACATATATTGCGGTCCACTGTGGTCAGCAGCAATACTGGTATTGTCAAAATCAAACATAATTATAACACAAAGAGTCAAGATATTTCTAACATTACTGCGTTACCATGTCTTGAACGAATCGGTGTATCTGTGTCAACTTTACAACTATCTATACAAAATATTCCTCTAAAACAAATACAACATTCGACGGGCTGTAAGTATATCTTTAAACGAATGCATCCATTGCGGTTTTGCAGATAGACTCATCCTGGCTCGAAGAAGAAATCACAGATTATGACTGGCCCAGATATGGTCCTGATGTAAGTTGTTTACCGTTTCTACATATCATATTTCGATTATGTTTGTTACAAAATGTTATAGTTGTTAATCGGTATAGTACCTATACATGTACTAGTTATTTATATACATCTGTTAGATACAATATTTTGTTACCAAAACTCAATTTATGCTTCAGATTAAATTTGTCAACACATTATTTGCTATAAATAAACGTGTCATTTTATGTAGTACGCTGGAATACGCAAACATTATCTATATGTGCCTTAATCGACTGGCATCGTTATAACATGTAAATAATTTGTTTACAGCGCATTTTTGCGAGAGGTAAGTCATTTAAAATTCTCACTTATCTAAGACTGTTGACGAGTTCGACAATCAGCAAAATGTAGACATGCTTTACTCACCCTTGATTAAGTCACAAGAGATTAACATCATATTGTGTTCGCGAAAATCTTAAGTAAGTAAACGGCTCCTCAAATGCACCAACTTTGATTCGCATTATAGGATACCGAACGAGTGTGACAATGCGCAACATACACAGTTGTTTTACTTGATCATATGGAAGTGAACTTCCACTTATGAACTCAAAAACTTGATTTGATTTAAACATATGTTATTGCCATATAAGTAAGCAAATGGGTCGGGCCACAAGTTCTATCAACATTAGTTACGGCCCTTCCCAATACATTGTGTTACAGAAATGTACATGGCTAAATACTTACATATTTGCTTTTACAAAGAATTGTAAACAAACTAAAGAAAAATATATATATGCTGATATAGGTTTTGTTCGTTGTTGTGAAATATAATTACAATAGAAGAGAAAAGGAGTAAGAAGAGGAAAGGAGTAAGCTGTATGAAAGTTATGAAGGAAGAAGATGAGGTAGTGCACAGTTGCCAATACAGTGAGTCAGTACAGTATTTACGTTTGGAAATGATTTGTTAGAATGTGTTAGTGTTTGAAACGTTTGGTCTCACTAATGTAGGTCTGAAAGGCATTAAAAATCACTTCGTTTTCCGCGTCGGATATGTGTCCCCTACCAAAAGCAAAGTGTTTAAGTTTAACGGGTGATAACCATCCAATTTCAGTTAGTAAGTTATTGCTGGATACTGATCGCGTTAGTCCAGTCACGATGCGAGCAGCCTAATATTTAGCTTTGTCGAGTCTTTCTCTATCGTAAACAGAACAACCATCCCATACAATAGATGCACATTCTATGATAGGGCGCATGTATGATAAGTAAATTTGATTTAGTGTTTTGCGTTTCAGTTTGAATTTTAGAAGACACATCAGGCCAATAACTTTTGAGGCAGATGTTACAATACTGTTAATGTGTTCGTGCCATTTACCATCTGAACTAAGAATTAAACCCAAATGCTTGTGCGTATCAACGAATGGGAGTTGAACGTCATTTAACAATAGTTGTGGACGGCGATCAGTGTGATTAAGGGAGAAACATAATACTTCAGTTTTATTAGGATTAAGTTACACACGCCACTGTTTCGACCACTGAGCTATAATATGTAGATCATGATTTCAAATACCCTCCATATGATCAATAATGTATGTGGATATTGAGAGAGAGTTATCGTCTGCAAAGAGGCGAGTAATGCTTAGCATATTTTCAGCAATAACATTTATATAGATTAAGAAAAGAAGAGGACCCAAAACCGATCCTTGAGGTACCCCAGCCTTCAAAGATTTAGTCTCAGATGATGTTGTACCGACCCTTACTCGCTGAGTACGACTTAAAAGATAATTTGATAGCCAAGACAACAGCCTACCATTAATACCGTTTTGCTTTAGCTTAAATAGAAGGCCAAGATGCCATATGCGATCAAAAGCCCTTGAGATATCATTAAATACTATACAAGTGTACTGTTTGGCATCGAAAGCTTGGCAAAAGTGTTGATACATATCCATAAGTTGATAAACTGTGGAGTGACCTGGTAGGAAGCCAGACTGGTATTTGAAAAAGAGATTATTCTTATGAAAAAAATTATAAATATGTTTAAACATTATCCTTTCCATAACCTTTTCTACACAGCTAAGTAACGATATTGGTCTATAATTACTAGGGAGGCTAGCGTCACAGTTTTTGAAAAATGCCATAACTACAGCTGTTTTACCAAATATCTGGAAATATGCATTCTTGGAGTGACCTGTTAAAACAATGCATAGCGGCTTTGAAATAATGTGCGTTGTTTCTTTAAGCATCTTATGACTTATTTCGTCGTCCCCGCATGCTTCGTTTATATTCAGTATTTTTATAATATCAGCTATTTCTGTTTCTTCTATGATAATAGATGCTAGTTTTGCCTGCGTTTTAAGATCAAAATTTGGTAGAGAAGCATTCGTACTGATATCGAGTAAGTGACCTGACCATTTGGTAATATGGTTTTCAATGGTGGAATGATTTCTGAATGTTTATTAGATTTGATAAAATATTTTAACAGTTTCCAGTATTGACGCTGATCATTGACATTGGCTTCCGTAATGACTTCTTCTATATTATTATAAAACTTTTCTTTTGCATGTTTCTTTAGATTATTGACTTTGTTTCTAAGCTTTTTTATATATAGCCCACTCTGATGTAATATTATGTTTCAAAGGTTTGCGTTTTTGTTTATCACGTTGTCTTGAAACTCGGCGTATTTCCGAATCATACCAAGGTTTGTCGTTTGGACGGATAGTAACATCTTTATAGGGAATAGACATTTTGATTAATTCTATAATTTTAGCAGTTAAATTTCGACAAGCATCATTTAAGGAACCGTTATAAAGAAATGACCAATCTGTTATCCGCGAAAAAGTGTATTCAGTTTATCAAAGTCAGCCTTTTTAGAAAACCAAACGCGTCTAGTATATGTTGGTTTAGAACAAAAACTAAAAATGTACATATGTGCCAAAGTGGTCACTGATGTCACTTGGTGTATTCATAATGCCAGAATTAAAAATATTTATTGAATCTGACACTACAATGGGATCTAATAACGTCGAAGAATGATATGTCACTCTAGTTGGTTCAGTAATAACATTTTTCATATTGTTTATGACAATAATGTCTCGTAATGTATGGTTTTCATGCCTTAATTGATCTTCATTTATGTCTCCGATTATGATAACGTTGTTTGATATATCGAAAGCCATGTCTATTGCATTACTCAGATTTGTCCAAAAGACATTATTTGAATTTGGTTGTCGGTATACTGTACATATTAAAAAGCAATCCGTACGATTATTTACTTCAACCCACATCGCGTCTAACATTGGTATTTCGAATTCGAAAATGCGACGCGAAATAAGATTACTTGAGGTGTACATTAATATTCCACTTGAGTGGGCTGGACTATCCATCCTATAGTCATTACAAAACCCCTCTATATTTAGATCAACGCTAATTACATTGTCTAACAGATGTGTTTCTGTAAAACATAGGATATCAAAATCGGCGAAATTATCCTTAATATATTCCTTTTTATTGCTGATACTCCTCACATTTAAATGAAAAATTGAAATACTGTGGTTTTCATCTGGTGGGAGAGGTCCAGGATTAGTTTCGACATTACCAGACATAATAACAAGTAGAAAAATAACAACAGAAAATTCAAGATTTGCGATGCTAGACTTTAAAAGACACGAGACATTTTTACAAAAGATATAGATCTGGCTATGGAAAGTGTTCAACCAACTAAAAACATATTTTAATGGTGATCGATAAATAATATACCGTGATATAGTGTTTAATTTACAATTAAAATGTCCGATGGCCATTCTCCAGCTCATGACATCATTACCCATTGGGTTTTAGATATCCATTAACGTTCACGTACTTTGGGAAGAATGGCCATATGGAACATAAACGGATGACTATGAATGACTGTGTGACTTCTTGGACTGCTTGGCAATAGAGTAGGACAGAGAAAAGGAGGACAGGAAGGAAGAGAGCATATGTAATATATAGTGAGACAACGAACAAAACAGAACAACGAGGTTCAGTATTCATAAATATACCACAATAAAACGGTGATATTTTGGGAAATGAGAGGAAAAAGGCAAACAACTAAATAATACAATAATACATGGAAAGAAAAAACAAACTACATGTATACTAAATTAGTAAGTCAACGAGTATGTTGTTCAGCGAGTCATTCAATGAAACAGACAGAATGACAAATGGATGCTATCAATCAATCAATCAATCAATCAATCAATCAATCAATCAATCAATCAATCAATCAATCAATCAATCAATCAATCAATCAATCAATCAATCAATCAATCAATCAATCAATCAATCAATCAATCAATCAATCTATCAATCTATCAATCAATCAATCAATCAATCAATCAATCAATCAATCAATCAAACAATCAATCAATCAACCAACCAATCAATCAATCAATCAATCAATCAATCAATCAATCAACCAACCAATCAATCAAACAATCAATTCCAAACAATCAATCAACCCATCCATCTCAATCAATCTCAATCAATTGTTCAATCATCCATCAATCAAAAAACAACAACATTAAATTAATCAATCAATCGACAACCATTGATTCAAACAATCAATCAGTGATTCAGTGGACATAACAATCAATCAATCAACGTATTAATCAATCAACGTATCAATCAACCAATCAATCAATCGATCAATCAATCAATCAACAAATCATTCAATCAATCAACACTCATTCAGACAATCTACCAACCGAGCAACACGTTGTATCAATCAATTCATCTATCAATCACCAACCAATAGATCAGACAAATAGTCAGCAGATCACAACACACTGAGCTCATGGATTTCAATTAAATCCGCTTTCAGTTAATTAGTAAACCTTAGAGACATCAATTATACTTTCGATTGTATTAAATTTAAATCAAATAATGAATAATCATAATTATCTTATTACTATCAGAATTTACAATTTCATATATTAAGTATCAATATTTGCAAATATCGAATGATTTATAATACGAACAAACATAGTAAGCTGATTTATTAAGCAGTTTTAGGTACTATTATGTTCATGCAACAATGGAAGGGTACCTCTATGTGAGTGTACATTGACCCAGCGAAAACGAAATAGGGCAAGCATAACTCTAAGAGGACCCTATTTACTACCAAGAGTTATATATAGGCTATCGATGAATATATATAGTAACGCTAACAGTTTATATCATGGATTACACCTATTAGCACGTATTAGCCATGTCCGTGTCGTTGGGCACGTGCAGAACTATTGTTAAAATGGGACAGTATTGATGTAAACTATGTTTAATCTTGACATTTCTGAAATTGTAGTGATTTTCTTATGAGGCATATGTTGTCTGCATTCCTTGAAATGGTCAATGGAGAGGTAGTAATAATAATAATATTAGCAGTGTACTCACGTTCCATCAGAGGTTCGTATGATGTACAAAAGTAACGAATTTCCATTATTAAATAAATTAATAATGAATTGAGGGTCTATATTTAAGTAAATTAATAATGATCTAAGGTTTTATATTAATATGTGCTTGAATTACATCGTAAGTCACATTAGGAAGGTAGTTGACAATAGTTATACAGAGGGTTAAATTGAATGCGTGACGTCATTTTATCGATGAGAGATATTCGTAGTTTGCGCAATGAATATGTTTATGCGAAACATGTCAACTTATGCAAAGGATAGGTATATATAAATCCTAAAATGTCTTTGTCTAACAGGTATATATAGATAGATAATTTTATTTCAAAATGCCAATAGGCTATAAAGCCCATGCGGATACAAATACAGAGTAATACATGGTAACAGTGCAGTTGGTACATATAAGACGATAGTATGAGATCACAATGAAATACTTTGCATATTCATGTACACATGTCCTGTGCGTTGACGAGAAGGTGTTTATAAATTTGCATGAATATTTGTATATCAACACAAGTTAACATAAGAATATTTATACATACACATATTTATATTAATATAAGTTAACTATACTTAACATTTTATACGGGAACATATCCAGAATTTAATTTCTAAATAACATCTCATTTCTTAATTGAAACGCTTTATATATAAATATGGAGAGTTTAAGAATATATCCTTTATTATTTGAATTTATCAGTTCTATAAACTTAACCATGTTAGGTCGTCGGTAGAAATACTTGGGTATATATTGTTTCCTTAAATCTGTATATATTTGTCACACTGTAATACGAAATGAAACTCATCTTCTAACATGTTGCATAGATCACAAGTTCTCTCGTTTATAGGTATTCTATTAGGTTTAACCCAACTGCCAGATTCGATTTTTAATCTATGAGATGAAACTCGCAACTTTGTAAGTGATTGACAAAATTTATATACATTTATATTATCAAGATAAGGTTGGAATTGAAAACATGCAATGGTATTGTAGAACACCGCTGTGCTTGACGTTTGTAACCTGTCATTCCAGTTTTGAATGAAATGATCTGTCAGTCTTTGTTTTATTAAGTTAATGAATATGGTATCATTTCCAACACCTTGTTATAACCACACATAAAAGTAACCTAGAGACGCCAATAAATGTTTGACTAGTGATGCCCAGTTAACTTTTTGTGGATGTATCTCAAAATCTTTTAACATCATATTATAAACAATTTTAACATATTTGTGTTCCCTCATATTTAAAATCTTTAACCAATATTTAACAATGATGAGATACCTCTTAGATACGAATGACGTTCTACCTAATTCACCATATACAAAATCATTTTGTGTTGATTTTTTTACCCCTAAAGTTCTTTTGCAAAACTGCAAATGAACTCTTTCAATAGAATTGCCTTGTATAAATCCCCAGACTTCACTTGAGTAGTTTAAAATATGTGTAATTAACTTATCAAAAAGATCTAATTTGTGCTTTGGTGAAATAAATGTAAATTTATATAAGTATTTGTTCATTTTAAAGATTGCCAAAGTAGTCTGTGCTTCTGAGAAAGATCCACCAGTAGAAAAAAACATTCCTAAATAAGAAAACTTACTAACAATTTCAATCAAACCGACATCATAATAATCCCCCCTTTTCTAAAAATCATCACTTTTGTTTTAGTTGTATTAACTTTTAGTTTCCATTCCTTACAATAATTATGTAATATATGAAGACTTTCCTGCAACTCATCAGATGAGTTTGCAAAGATAACTATATCATCTGCATATAAAAGCATAAATATTTTAAACATATTGATATCTAATCCATCTAAACCACTAAGCATGTATACATTTTCTATATCATTAAGATACATGGAGAAAAGCAAAGGTGACACACATTCACCTTGCCTCACACCTAATAAACAATGAAATTCATCACTTAGATTATTGCAGTGTTTGATTTTGGATTTAACACATGTATACATTGATTTAATAATATTTAGAATATTTCCTCGAATTCCAAATTGCGTTAACTTATACCACAAGTTATCTCTCACAACATAATCAAATGCTTTTGAAAAATCGACAAATACACAATACAATTGTTTTCCTTGATTTAAAATATGCGTAATTAAACCGTGTAAGACTAAATTATTATCAACAGTACTCTAACCCCCCCCCCCCCACCTTTAAAATATGCGTAATTAAACTGTGTAAGACAAAATTATTATCAACAGAACTCTAACCCCCCCCCCCCCCAGCCCCCCGCCCCCCCCCCCCCCATCCCCACCCCACTGTGCTTCAATAATAACATTGTATTTTCCGCCCATTCCTTTAATCTATAATTTAGAACTCTCGTGAAGAGTTTTCCTAAACAACTAAGTAGAGTTATACCCCTGTAGTTCTCAACATTATTTATGTTTCCCTTTTTATGTAATGGAATGACGTATCCTTCTGACCAAACGTCTGGAAAATAACCTATAGTAAACACTTTATTGAACTTTATATATATAACACTGAATATCAAAAACTTAGATACCCGACGTTGGTTGTTGATAACATTGGATTTATAGTCTTCTTTTAAATATAACCAAATTAATGTTTGCTTGTTTAGTAATGAGAAAAATCGTCCTATAGAAACCACATCACCCAAATGCCATGGCACCATATGTCCGCACTGTACTACACACTATAATACAAAGACACGGGTCAAGGTCATGAACTATTCGGGTCCTTTTCAAATAACGAGAACACATAGCGTGTGCCATTTATAAACAATGCAAGCGTTACACATTGTTTATCATTGATTAGGTCAAATGCATTTTTGAGCATGTGAATGGGATATTTCAATAAACTGTTTCATATTATTTTAATTTTAAAGTGACGTTTCAAATGTTATTAGTTATTTGGATTCTTAACAGGCGACATGGGCTGACATTCCTTGCCTGGAAATTATATTCCCCCGAGTCGTCAGGCTAGGGGGAATATACTTATCCTTACGAATTTGTCCTTATTATACTACATTATATTAAAAATCAAACAATCTTAAACACGGTTTATTTTTTCTTTAGCCAATGTCCCAGTAACGTGCCTCTATTTTATTCATAATCACGTGACGTCGCTAAATGTTTACGTTTATGATATCAATGTAATCGGATCGGAAAAAATACACATACAAATTACATATAAATAATTAGGCACTCATAGGGTTTGAACTCGGGATCCCTTGCATGTGAAGCTGGCGCTCTACCGATATCACCATAACAGCTAGCTCTGCGGCCAGATAGTAGTAACGCGCTTATAAACATATCTATTTACATATCCCCCATTTACTATTAGTCCTATAACATACTAGAGTAATCAGTAAAACATAACATCTCAGACTAATTGCAACAGAACATGTTTTCATATTTTCGAAAACTATGTATAAATAGATGATCAAAAACAAAAATTAATCAAAATTCCTTTAGTGTAAACACATTTAAACGTCAATCGTAATTCGGATAAAATTTAAAATCCGATTACTAGTTCATTACAATTTGCTTATTTCGTACTCGACCTATATACATTCGCAAATTGTATATATAATGATTAAGGTTTACACCAAAATAAGAAGATTTATTGAAAATTCGCGTTTCGTCCCGAGTTCGTACCTTGTTTCATATTTAAATGCCGGCGTAATTCATTAACATAATTCATCATGCCATTCTAATATATCAATTTAACTATATCAGACGATTCATTTTCTGTTACTCCCGTAATGTTCTAGGGGCTATCTGAAAGAGTAATTGGTGCCAAAACAAATACAAGAAAAAACACTAAAAATGTTAATGAGTCGTCGAATTTGCTAGACCAAAATAGTTAATTGACAATTATTAAATCGAATACTGTACGGGGCCTTGTTTAATGCATATTTTCAATGTGTACATATGCATATAAAAAACTGAAAACACATAACGATGGTTTTACTCGTATTTGGACTGACACCCATTAATCTTCTATACCGCCTCCGGCATGTCCAGTCTCTTTCATCTTAGAATAATATCAGAAACGGCGCTCTTTGTTAATAATAATGAATAATAATGAATATATTTTAATGGCTCGTCAGCACAATGTAGGTTATTTAGAGCCCTACCACCCAAAAGAGAAGGAACGGATACACGGGAGTCCGAGAATCTATCTACTATTACTAACAAATATAATCCTTATGGTTTTGTAAACGTACTCAGAGGATAGACTCCGACATACGAGATCGCCCAGTTTACATCCATGTCCGATGGCCGAGGCTAAGGGAAAGTGTCTTGCCCAATAGCACAGTAACGAAACTAAGTGAGGCTAGATCCTCCATTTTAATCCACCGTGCTGTCCACTGGGCCACGTCCATATAAACATATAATGAACACAGTCTTGACAGCAGTCGGGAAACCGTCAACTTCGAATTAAAGGTTGTGAGGGGTTACTAATTGCTAGTAGGAATTACTTGTGCAACCAGGTCAGTCTGTGCACAATGTATGGTGTCATACATAAGTACAAAACTCTGTATGGTATCAAAGTACTCGAGACAGGTGGTCAGTTGATGAGAGGCGTTCCGAATATATGATAACAACCAGCATTGCATTCAACGTACCGCCATAGTCCAACGTTTGACATACGAACCCTGCTTTCAACATTCGACTCTAGTCTTGAATTTAAAATTTGAACTTAGCCCAGCGTTAAACATTCGAACACAGCTGCGTTCAGCAGTTGCTCTGCTAATGTTGAATGCGGGGTATTGGTAAAATTAAAGTCAAAGTTGAAATAAACTAGAATCATTCGATTATGCTGTAATGTGTTTGTTTTTTCTCTCGGTTCTGTCGTCACCGGCACCACTTAGCTTAGTCAAGACACGTTCCTTAATTCTCGTCCATGGGTGGGGAAGTAAATTGGGCGGTCCCATCTATCCGATTATATCCCATTACGTGATCCGAGTATTATCTTTCATACCCCATCCAATCCCTTCTCCAAGAAGCGAAAACGGGATTGGCTGGGGTATGCAATAAAACCTTACTATTGACTTAAAAAGTTTGCCTATTGTAAAATTAAAACATTCAATATGTAATTTACAACAGAATATCGCATTTTTCAGTAAAACAAGTTTTTAAACCTGCTTTCTTGTCGAGATATCCGTTTTAAAATCCTGCTAATATAAGCTTTCCCATCGCTTAATGGAATTAAGGCGGGAACACGTAATGCTTCGAAAATGTTAAAGGGACACATGGCAACCTTGAAGTGTTTATTAAAGGTGAAATATGGCGTGTCTTTTGAGTATACATACGGAACTATATATATATAATATACAATCTGTTCAAATCTTACACTTATTGGTTGTCCCGTTTTCTCACAGTAACGAAATTTTATCTCATAGCGCACAAGCTTCGAGTTTCGCCCTGGTAAGTGTCACGTGATCCTGTGACGTCATTGGTACCAAACAATTAGCCGTGTCGCATTGAGTTGTATAGTATTGTCTATGTAGGATTACATTTTATGGTACTTGTTAAAAATGCCGTGTGCTGTTGCTGGGTGAAAACGTTTGCATAAAGAAGGACAAGATAATAACCTAAGTTTCTTTCGTTTCCCTAATCGAGATAATGATATATTAAGAAGTGTGGTTAGACCGTTACCGAAGAAAATCGCCCCACTCGTCGAAAAAGTGGGAACCTACGAAAGACGCGCGAGTTTGTAGCAAACATTTTGAGTTGACTTCGTGGGAAGTCCATCCTTTGGTTTCATTATCTTTGAATTTGGAGAACAAAAGGCCATGCATATTAAAATCAACAGCGGTACCAACGATATTTGACTATAAAAATGAGAAGTGCATTACCCCGCCGTCTCCAAGTTGTATTCGCCTATTCGACCGGCGTTGAGGAGGAAATTCATACATGACTATTGAAATTTATGTTCAATTATCTTAGCACCTCATCGGGTATACGTATGATAATTTGAAGAAAGATGTATAGTCTTAGATCTTTATATACACCGTGAATGTTTAGCTGTTGAATTAGAAGCATGCGTCTTTACGTGAATCAATGAAGAGTTGACGGCGCTAATAATATGTAACCGTCATTTTCTAAAATATTACTAAGAACGTTCAGCATATAAATTTAAATGAATCCGGTGAAATAAACACTGTGTCTTTGTTCCCAAATTTTAATTTTAATAGTTTTAAATTATAAACCCCTTCTGCCAATAGTGTTATAAATATATATTATCAACATATATAGGTCTATGGATTTGAAAAAAAATACAAAATGTTTCATGGATATCTATTACAAGGCAGACAATTAATAATATTACTAGATTTTATATTAATTCAGTAATGTTTTATGGCAAAGCAACAACAACAACGCCTCTTAGCTCGAGCAATAAGTAAAACAAGTATAATAGAATAATATACTTTATATTATGGTAATTTCATATGTTTGGTCTGTTTTCGATCTGTATATCAGGAGTAAGTATACATGAGTAAGTATACTTACTAACTGTCTATATCGTGCTCATAATACATTTGGCTATATTATTTAAATCATAGTATTTTTCTGTCTATGTTCGCGACAATTAGAGCTCGCATATCATTAGATATATCCGTCTTGTGCAATACGCGTCTGCCCTCGGCGCTCAAGTAATTGCAATAAACAGGAAATATATCATAAAACTAGGTTTCCCTAAATGGTGCGTGCTTTTGTGACATACCGACGTATGTACCCTAATTAGGCTGTACTTCAATAGTGCACCGCAGTATTTGATATCTGGGGGCAGTGGAGACTAGAGAGCGTGTCATATTACAAACACCGCTCCTAGAGTGTTTGGTGTTAATGGCGACTTATGGCAAATATATAATACTATAGAAATTATATGCTGTTTCATTTATTATTGTTTTCATTAATTTTTTTATCAATTAAGGATAATATCTAATAAATATATTTGTTCCATGTCTACTTATCGGCAAAAAAAATCTGACGCTCGTATTTTGACCAGGTCCATTCATTCGGAATATACTACATTTCGCGGTTATTGTGTATGTACCAAGATATTGCAGTGTTGCGGGTGATTTACTGTCAGATTTCGATGATAACAATGTTTACGTTGTTTTTTGTTTGTTGTTGCTGTCAGTGTATAAAGACACTATTTTGTTAGATTAGTGAATAGTGTAATGAACCGCTGAACGTAACGAATGACATAACACGATAGTCTTTACAAGCTCTCCATTTGCACCGCGTTCGACTTCATCATCAGTTGATGAATCCGAGGTATTTTCGTCCTCAGACACGTATTCTGGCCCAAAATCGTAAGGTTGCACATTGTGTAACCGTCTTATCACGGGCATTTTCTCTGACTCGGTATCATGATCACTTAATTCTCGCATTTTCACACAAGGTATACTGTTTTGCGTTCAGTCCCAATGTAAACAAAAAATAGGTTGTTTCCATGACGTCACTTCCGGTAATTCGCGCAAGAGTTTTTCCCCTTAGATTTTTTTCGATATTTTAGCAATGCCTGTTCGCCTGTTCGATTTTTATCTTTAAAAACATATTTTTACTGAACATACATCAATGGCATAGTAATAATCGTATTTATAATGATATTTAATACTTAAAAACGTATCAAAAGCGGATTTGTTGATTTAGGACCAAGTTCTGCTTTAAGCATTGAAATTAGCGTCTCGATTTATTTATCCAGTATTTTTTTGACTTCAAACCTGCTTGCATATAATTAAATAAAAGTTTGAGTTTTCATGTTTTTTCGTCATATCCTACCATAAGTTTAAATATAGTATTGGTGCAATATAATCGACATTTAACAATGTGATTTATACTATTCTCAAAATTAATATTAGTGAGTGAACAAATGCAAGACATGTAGAAAAACTAACGGTATAAAGTGAGTCTTAAAAAAGCAAGAGACACATACTTGGCGAGGTAATGCAAACTTAAATCCAGAGAAAGTGGGATATAAAAGCATCTAATAAATCTCAAAAGAACTTTCAATCAAAACTGACAAGCAACCGGCACCCGATAGTCTCAGTCTCATCAAGATAATTCGATGTAATTCGATGTAAAGCAAGACCGATTACAGAACCGTTCGTTGCTCGTTTAAAACAAATAATATATTGTTCTTTCTCTGTGACATTGTCAGAACCTTGCCATCATATAACATTGTAACACCTTTTATTCTTAGTGAAATTGTCAATATAATTCATCTCATACAACTTAAAAGGAGCTTGTCTTGATCTGCTTGTATGAGTATTCTCCAAACGTTGACTATGTGTTATGCATGAGGCGAAAGTGATCAAAAAAACGTTTGTGTGGCGCTTACATCATTTTATAAATACTTGAAGAATGATTCGAAGTTTGTTTTATTAATGTATATGAAGCGATAAAATCATCGCGAAAACAATCATTAAATAGTTTTTACTACTTCATACATATAAATGTATTAAAAAATAACTGATACAAAATGTCGGCGCGCCCAATTCACCGATACGTATTCTACTATTAAGGTCTTATCCATGGAGCTGGGGAAATGTTGAGCAGCCTTTATTCTAATATTGCCCAACGTCCATACACTGTAAGTTTAAATATTGTGTATCCCAATTATTACTTCCAACAAGCATAAACGTAAGGTCGTATACACTTATCTAGGTTCTTTACAAAAGGTGCATATATGCTAAGGTTTTGTAAATACTTTAATAACATCAGTGGTAAATATAAATGGGGGAAAATGCTGTTCGTAATAATGGTCTTAGAAATAAGGGAATCGTGCTAGTTCGTGTCAATCAAAGTTAGTGTTCTCAGTTATACTTAAATATTCATACTTTAAATACATGTCAGTATTAGTCAGCGCAGAAATAGTTAGAGTAGCTATCCCACCAACAACAGCCTCATTTTACAACATATGTACACCGTGTCTTAACCTACTGACAACGAGGTATATATAACTTACCTATTTTGAAAATTCAAACTCTATAGACACAATATAAACCGCTTTAAACAGCCAGGCCAAACCAAAAACTGGAGTGTCGAATTAATAGTTATCAACTCATAATTCACTTTACGCATGTTCAATCACGGATATTTTAAAACCCGTTGAATAAACCTATACTTGTAATCGGCACATATACATTATTATATGACCTGAACACCTGACTAGAGTTTTGATAAACGGTTTTGTATTGCAATTTTACCGTTATTTGGAGGGTTAGATTCTTTAAAGTTTGCATTTGAAAATTACCTACATATAAACGATGTACAGATTGCTTGCCTTATTGACGGCAATAATAGATGCCGACAATAAAGGCCGACGAGTTCTGCAAGGGGATTAATGTATTCCCCCAAAGGCATCAATGCTTTTAATATGAGTATGTTCTTCAAATTTTGCCGTGAAAATGCATTAGACACGTAGTTTTACCTTTGGCATAGGCAGATGTTTCCCTTCTGATTTTGGTGGGTGGGGTAATTCAACATGCATTTTTGTCAAACAAAATAATGTTTAAATGACATTCATGTACATTCTGTGTTTACAGTTGCACTTATTATGATAAATGAAGGTATTTAATTATAGATATAAAAATCGAACACGAAAAACAGTATTCAAGGACTACAGTTAACCACAAACACACACCGAAACAAAGAACAAATTTAAAGATGAATAAAAGACAAAATAAGACATCAAATATTAGCTTTGTTAAGTTGAAGTTCTTTAGGGAATATATTATTAACCATAGCAGAAAAGAAAGGGTTATCAATGTTCAATATGTCATCCAGATACCGAGAGGTGTCATTAAAGGCCTCAATAACATCTTCCTGGGTATCTGGTGAAAGACTCAACAAGAAATCTCTTTTATAGCAATATAAAAAAAAATCTGCGACATGTGGTGCACAGTTCGTACCCATATGGGTACCAACAATTTGTCTATAAAGAGTCGCTCCATACCTGACGAAAATATTATCTAATAGGAAGATGAGAGTTTCACAAACTTCTTGGCAAGTCCACTTAGTCTAATTGTCTAAACTGCCGTTAGTAAAAAACGCTTTAATATTATTACAGGCAAAAATGTAATATTTTTCCTAGCGAATGTTTTTTGAATAAGAGCAATATGCTTGTCTTTGATAAGGTGATGTGATAAGATTGTATAAAGTGTAGAGAAGTCATCAGTGCTAATAGATGAAACTTGACGTTTATTGAAAATTTTATCAAGAACGTCTCCTGAATTTTGTATAAACCAAAACAAATTAATCCTAGAGTTTTCATAAAGAAATATCAAAAGATCGGACAGGGAAAGCAGCATTCAAGGAGGACATTCAACCACAAAACACAGAAACAAACACGCAAACAGACAAACAAGAAGGCAAACGCAACAATAAATGAAAATGACATCACACACACAAAAGGGTTGACAATAGGGCTACCGCCTTGGAACGGTCAGTGGCAAAGTAGGCCACTGGGGATTTAAACCGGTTCTAGGGTGCACCAAACCTCACACCTACCCTACTGTCAACCCTTTAAAACAGGACAGTGTAAATAAAGAAATCCCCGCCATAATCTAATCTCTAACCAGCAAGGCAGTATCAATAGGCAATTTAAGTAAAACACAAATATGCTCGTGTAAATATATTACAAAAAAACAATAGCCTAGAAAGCCACAATGAAGGTACTCATTGACTTGGCAGAAGCCAGAGCAACAAGACAATAAACCACTAACGGCACGACAAGAAAGATCATAGACAAACATCAAACGCCACCATCCCAATGGGCTTTAGGTAGGCATCATCATAGAGTCCAAAGCCTGTCTGGTCATCGTACAATTAAAGAGGAAAGCATAGTGGCGAACTGTAAAAGGGTCCACCACCAAGCATGCAGCACGTTGCAAAATGATAGGGTCATAACCTCTTTTGATAAACTTTTTAACAAGTTTAACAAAGATAGTATGAAAGTGATCATGACCAAGAATCTAACGAAGTTTATAAATCATATCACCATAGAAGTCAGGTTGTGATAGTCCTTGTCGCAGAAGAGTCCTTAAATTACTTTTATATTTGGAAAGAAGATCAGGGTTACGATAATAAAATTTTGCAAAGGATTTACGAAGTTTATGGTAACGGTAAACCTGATTGAGTAGCTTTTTAGTTATACTACGATTACGAATATTAAAGTCCTCAACTCGAGTACAAGCTCTTGAAAAACGAATAAGTTGAGACACATACACCCCATAAGAAGTTGCTCTGGGAACATTCCCATCCAAGTGGGGATAATTAACAATGTCAAAATTAAAATCATCTCTCTTGTCATAGATTTTGCTAATTATTTCACCATTTTCAATCGAGAGATCTAATTCAAGAAAAAAAGCGTTATTATCAGATATGTTAGCTTTGTTAAGCTGAAGTTCTGTAGGATAAATTTTATTAACCACAGTTGTAAATTAAGGGTTGTCAATGTTCAATATGTCATCCAGATAAGTTTTATCACAATAGTGTTTAAAGTGATCTTTAACGGCAGTAAGGCAAGAAGTTAAACGTTTGGAGATGTTTGTGGTGGTGCAGGCACTAGAATTCGAAATAACTGTTCTGCTTTACGTCTACCACAGCCTTGAAAGTAGTGCACCAAGTGATATGTGTGGAATCAAAATCAACCTCAGTAGAATGAATACATTTTAGCTGCTTTTTCATCAGAAACTAAAACAAATTAATAATAAATGAGTGAGCTCTGGTTACCATAGCTCACGTTGAATAAAGCCAACAGTTCGGATATAGTAGCAGCATTTCTCGATCTTCATCTCTCGATTTCAAATGATTGTATTCATACTAAAATCTATGATAAGAGAGACGATTTCAATTTTAACATCGTTAACTATCCACTCCTGGATAACTATCCACACCTGGATGGATAAGTACCTCGTGCTACCTCATACGGGGTGTATATCTCCCAGCTCATTCGATTTGCTAGAGCGTGTAATGATGTTATAGACTTCAATAGACTTCAATGATCGAAATCAAGTTATTACAAGTAAACTTCTTCAGCAGGGTTTCGTTATCACAAATTTCGTAGAACTTTCTCTAAATTCTACCGCCGCAATGAGGGCCTGCTGGAAAAGTACAACACCAACCTTAAAACACTTCTGCGGCTAGGCATATCACAACCCTCATTTTATGGAGATGTGGTCTATAAACTTCGAAAGTTAAAGGGGTCTGACGGGTTTCCTGACCGCTTTACAAATTTAATCAGGAAGTTCGTCAGAAAAGGATATAACCCTTTGGTTTTACAGCGCACTGCATTTTTAGTGATTGACCCCTCTACAGTCAGTCATGACGCATTACTTTTCACTTGTGCGATGACTGGACTACCTCTTGGGACTCTATGATTGTACCTACTGAAACCCAACTAAGGGAGGTGGGGTGCATGAGCTTTCGTCCTTTGGGTTTTCTGGTCTTACCCTAGATTGGTTTTCTCTTTAGCTGCAACTACTATGGTTGTTCAATACGATTCTGGATAAATCCTGAGATGTTTATTATTATTTTGTATGTGTTTCTTTAGTCAGTTTTTTTGGATGTGGACTTTATTGTTAGAGAATTCCTTTTGATGGGATGTAGTTTTGTTTACACTGTCTTGTCTATTTGGGCGCTGAAGGCAGGATAATACCGAGGATTGCGCACATATAAATCGATTCAAGTTAACCAGTAGGCCTTATTGCCTACTGACCGTTCCAAGTCGGTAACCCTGTCTTCACCACCCTTTCTGTTGTTTTTTTGTCTCTTTCATTATATTATCAAGTCCTTTTTGCACTACAGTGCGGACCTACGATGCCATTGCGTTCGGACGCTGTGGTTTCTATAGGACCCTATATCTCATTTTTGAGTTCTCGTTTTTAAAATAAAAAAGGAAAACCTAGGTCTCGGAGAAAGTAAAGAAGGATTAGCATTATAAAAGTTAATACATGTATCTACTTAAAATGAAATTCCGCATCGACCTGTATTATTTCTAATTTATATTGTCATTATAAGTAAACTTAAATCTAGAAGGATTATCAGAAAAGTGCGCAATTTCAAATGCCAAATTTTAATTGAAGGAGTTTCTAATTTTGTCTAATTTTCAGTATGTTAAAGCTAAATGTCTAGGCTTTCATATGCTGCAAAGACATTTTTTGTTGCAATTAGTCCGCATTTCAAAACTTCTTCAATTTTTTTTTATCGCACTATACATCTAACTTTTTTATTTTTGATATTTGAAACCATGAGATATCACACAACACATATAGACAACAACATATACAAGGATCTAGGCATCTGAGCAGAACCTCATACAATGCCTACACGGATTCTCCACCAATGTAAAAGGACCGGATTTCAACCGACTTGAGAGTAACACTATATTGCCGTAACCTGGGGGCTAAACTCTCTTCCAGTGCTTATTCAATCGATAAGGGGAACAAATATCAACAATAGCAGACTGTTTTTTCATTATATAATTCAAATATAAATATACAAATTAATCCACACGAGGATGAGCCTTCCTAACACCTGATACGTTAGATGCAAATCGAACATCCTGATTATCTACCTTAACCTGTCTTTATTCCAGGTTTTGAAATACTTCAAATCTAAACTATATAGAAAATATGACAATCTACTGCAGATAGAAGTTCACCTATCTCCCTATAGAAATGGCTCGACTAGTTAGCTAAATGGGGGATGCCAAATTTAAAATTAGCTAAATTTGTCTGTATGTGACAACTGGCGGCAACATGTCATAAGACGAATGCCACTGAATTATTTCATTGTTGTTTATTCTAAGGTTTAAAGTCCCTCCGACCAATGAGACGTCTCAAAGGCATGGGCACAATATAGTCTGGACTGCTGTTACACTACATTAGCCTTATGTCGAGCCTTAAATACTAATCTGCCGTCAATTATCGTGGTCATGTTTTCTATTGGACAAACAATACGATAAACGACCAATCAAGTGTCCTACACACAAATTCTACGACTGAACTGTCAAAATGACGGACCCACTTCCTGAAATAAACGTGAAACTTAAAGTAAATTATTTGACTGGGATAAACACAACAATTAAGTAAGTAAAACTATCAGACAAGGCTACATAAATTATATAATAGATCAGGCCCCTTCTGATCCTATTCACTATACTAAACGTCGCCAAATTTTGCGTATTTCTTAATAAGAAAACGTCGTTCATTACAATGTGGTGTTTTTACCCACAAAGGAGAGCGCATCAAAGTGGTAAGAGAGAAACTGTCAACGGTTTCCACAATAAATCGCCGCACTTTTGTTATGTTTAGGTTCTGAGAAACCGAACAAACCATCTCCAGATTTGTTGGCTAATTTAATACTGCGCAGAAACGTTATCAGCGGTACGATATTATACATGATGACAGTATAAAAATATGTAGAAACTAATCATAGACACGTATGTTCGTGGTACTATGTAGCTGTTTAATGTCAAATACATAACAATTCTCCCTTTTTAAATTTGTTGCATAAAACAATTACAAAATAAGCATTCCCTACAATTAAAAGTGCATATGTCCTTTTAAGAATTTACAACCTTTGTATTTACCCTATGAATAGCACGTCCTGATACACCGTGCTATTCAAATCAATAGCTAATTGAATGCAACTTTGTAAATGTCATGAAACTTCCTATCAACTTGGCCACTAATGTAAACTAATCAGCAGTCGTGATTGGGGTTAAAGTGTCATTATACACTAAATAAATGGACTGTTTAGGCACTAATTTCATCTGGAATCATAGTTCAAACGTTCAGGCGCTTTCCTTAAATGAGTTCATTGTTATTATATTTCCTTATTTCCGTGTCACCTACTCGATTCTCATGTAATACCAACGGAATGTTTTGAACAGATGTTTCCTGTCGCGTTGTTTCTATATCGGAAGGATTCCTTGGTATATCTTCAGGGGGAATATTTGTACTGAGATCGGCGGCTCGCGTTATTTGTGTGGAATTTCAATTTACGCAACTGGTCAGCGTGCCTATTCAATAAGTTTCCATAAACGATGTCGACTTGAACTGAATAATATGTACGCCTTACACATTTAAACCTTCATTCGTCAACCTCGTTTCATGTTCCTTCTAATAATATTACCATAATATTTAATAGCGGCTCAAAGTTTCAGTTACTCCTCTAGGATCACCTGTTTTGAGGAAATACCATATACATCCTCTTTTCAGAAATCGTTTAGTTCATTCAAGACGCAGGGTGTTTCCCTCTATTAATAAGTGCAATGTGAAGAGGTGCAGTAGTCGCAATTATTTATCTTGCAAGTCCACCAAAAAATCAGCTGTTAATAGTAGAATGTTAAATGTATGTCTAGTTTCAAATGTTGATTGACGTACATCTCACGACATTTATGTTTCGACTTGAAATGCACCCCGTTGCGGTATACAATATGTTGGACAAACAGGTCGATCTTTAAAAGTTCGATTTCGTGAACATAAATATAATGCAGGTAATCCTAGAAAGTTAAAAAAGTACTTGTACCAACACTTTCGTCAGTCAGGTGATACCTTTAGTAACGTTACTGTTCAACCGGTAGAATATATAATTTATGATACTGATGCTACTAAAAGCTTTAAAATAAAACTAGACATATTGAAAATTTAAGTGGATGAACAACTTGCAGACACCATATCCACTTGGCCTAAATGACAATATTTATCAACAAGGAAATATTTCAAAACATTCTAATATTGACATTTTTTCTATATTTTCCATTCGAAAACGTAGGCCTCATGGTCGTAGGCATAATGGTAACATCAAACGTAAATAAGCGTGTAATTATTTCAGTCGCTGATTTACGTTCTATTTTAAACAGTCTAGAAAGCACTCTATGCTTTCACAACTACCTCATTGTCCATTTCTTCACTTAAGTTAATCGACGAGGAAGCATATAAAAAGTTCATTCATACAGATCCCTTTTTTACCACTGCTTCCATAATTCAAAGCTACACACAACATCTTCTCCGACCACATATTGACAAGGAGTCTGATCAGGATGGCAGCCGACAAATCATAGCATTATGGACAATGAATGGATTAAACTTATTTACTTATTTACGCGAATAACCTTATAAATGAGAGACTATTGAAGGGTGAAGGAAAACTATAGCAATGTAACATTTTGTACTTTTAATATGTTTATATGACAACAAAAATCACAATAAGAACGCCTCGTTTTCTGTACCAGCGCTTAGATAAGGGCGTTATCGGAATTTGTCGGAGAACAGTGGAATTTGCAGGATTTCATGACGTAACAAACAGCTGTTACATTTTACTCCCCACTGAGCGTAATGACGCTTAGTATGCTAAAAATGATAAAGGACTACGCCGATATACTTCAAATTAAATATTTGGCATTGCTATGTTAATATTAAAATGACTGTATTATTGATAAATAAAAATTAAAACATTTAAGTAATAATTTTGTATCTTTACTCCGTAATCCCAACTGATGGTATAGCCTTTCGGATATCCGCCACTGGTTTCTGTTGACTATGCCCGCATTTGTATACTCGTAATAGCCTGTCTCTAGGACCTTACAATACTATACATTAATAAGGGTATTGATTTCATTGATATGCCTAGTATTTTTCGAGATAATCATGTAGCATCCCTAAATATTTATAAAAAATCGAAGGTCCTGTAATTTGTTATAAGTATAAAAAAAATTATTAGAACTATTATTTTCAACTACAACAGAATAGTTTCTAACCTTGACATAGTAAATAACACTCCTAAGGAGTGTGAATGTGACACGTCAACATTTTGCTATGCTCCAGCAGGTCATGGCATTTCTGGTAATTTTGATATTGTTGATAAACGTATTCGGTATCTGTTTTCGAAAGGTCCTAAGTATTCAACCTTCAACTATCGATTTTAATACCTGTCGTGCTCAGATCGCCCAGGTCATTGAGCATTTTAGTATAAAATGGTCGTAGAGAACATGCGGATCCAAACTCTCTATTTACTTGGAAAATGTCAATATTTAAAATTATAGATACACGCATTACATTTTATAATGCTAACACCTCTTTACTTCCTCCGAGACCTAGGGTTTCCTTTCGTAATTTAAAATCGGGAATTCAAGAATTTAATAATAAATTTGTTTTAGTTCCTGTTGATAAAGCAGCTAATAACGTAAACATTGTTTGACGCATACATTACGTCAATGTTTTATCTCTGGAACTCGGTAAAACTAATTCGTATACTCCAGTTTATTCTACCGAGGATGATGTTGTTTCCACACATCACTTTGTGCACTACTTTCAAGGCTGGAATAGACAAAAAGCAGAACAAACCGCCAACTATGTACTGTATTCCAAAATTACATAACAATCTGTATAAGGCCCGCTCTATTTCGAATTCTAGTGCCTGCACAATCACAAAATCTTCAAACTTTTACTTTCTTGTCTTACTGCCGTTAAGGATCACGTTAAACACTATTGTGCTAAAACTTATGAAAACTCTGGGATTAATTTCTTTTGGGCTATTAAAAATTCAGGTGACGTTCTTGATAAAATTTGCAATAAACGTCAAGTTTCATCTATAAGCACTTATGACTTCTCAACAATATATACAACCTTACCACATCGCCTTATCAAAGACAAGCTTATTGCTATTATTAAAGAAAACATTTGCGAGAGAAATAACTACATGTTTGGCCTGTAATAATATTAAAGCGTTTTTTACTAACGGCAGTTTAGACAATTAGACTATGTGGACTTGCCAAGACAATTGTTAAGCAATCCTCTTCCTATTAGATATTATTTTCGTCAGGTATGGAACTACCGTTTATAGACAAATTATTGGTATCCCTATGTACGAACTGTGCACCCCTTGTCGTAGATTTGTTTTTATATTGCTATGAAAGAGATTTCCTGTTGAGTCTTTCACCAGATACCAGGCAGATGTTATTGAAGCCTTTAATGACACCTGTCTGTATCTGGATGACATATGGAACACTGACAACCCTTAATTTTCTTCTATGGTTAATAATATATATCCTAAAGAACTTCAACTTAATAAAGCTAATATTTCGGATACAAACGCTTCTTTTCTCGATTTACATCTATCCATTGAAAATGGTGAAATAATTAGCAAAACATATGACAAGAGAGATGATTTTAATATTAATATTGTTAATTATTCCCATTTTGATGGGGATGTTCCCCCGAGCACATTTTTGTGGGGTCTATGTGTCTTAACTTATTCGTTTTTCTAGAGCTTGTACTCGAATTGAGGACTTTAATAGTCGTACTCTTTGTATAACTAAAAAGCTACTCCATCAGGGCAACCTATACCATAAGCTTCGTAAATATTTTGCACAATTATATTATCTTAACCTTGATATTCTTTCCAAATGTAAAAGTAATTTAAGAACTCTTCTGCGACAAGGATTATCACAGCATGACTTCATATGGTGACGTGATTTGCAAACCTCGTAAGATCCTTGGTCATGATCACTTTCATACGATCTTTGTTATACTTGTTAAAATGTTTATCAAAAGAGGTTATGACCCTATCATTTTGCAACGCACTGCATGCTTGGTGGTTGACCCATTTACAGTTCGCCACTATGCTTTCTTCTTTAATTGTGCGATGATCGGACAGGCTGTGGACCCTATGATGACGTCTACCTAAAATCCAAAAGGACGGTGAAGTTTGATGTTTGTCTGCAATCATGTCTTGTCGTGCCTTCACTGGTTTGTTCTCCTGTTGCTCTGAGTACTGCCAATTCATTGAGTACCTTCGTTGTGGTTTTCTAGGCTATTGTGTTTTTGAATTTATATATACACGAGCATATTTTTGTTTTACTTATATTGCCTATTAATGCTGCCTTGTTGGTTAGAGAATAGTTTATGGCTAGGATTTCTTTATTTACCCTGACCCATTTTATTGGGATGACAGTAGGGAAAGTGTGAGGTTTGGTGCACCCTAAAACCTGGTTTTAACCCCCAGAGGCCTTTTTTGCCACTGACCGTTCCAAGGCGGTAGTTTTATTGTCAACCCTTTTGTGTTTGTGTTGTCTTATTTGGCCTTGTATTCATGTTTGAAGTTGTTCTTTGTTTCTGTGTGTGTTTGTGGTTGACTGTCGTCGTTGAATGCTACTTTTCCTGTTCGATTTTTATATCCATATTGAATGCATAACCGAGCCTTGGTGCGATGCGATTTGACCGTTTATCCATGTATCATTATTTCTGTAATCACGCACTATTACGTGTTGCCCAATATCGAAATCTCGAATTGTCTGTTATTTGACAGGGAATTTTTCATCTGTGAATCAGGCATATTATTGTTTGTGTCTGGCTTGACTAAGCCTAACCTACAGCTCAGATTTCTTCCTAAACATAATTTTGCTGTTGTCTCACCAGTTGTAGAGTGAGGTGTATTGCGATATGATACAGTAATGTGTTCAATTTCTGATTTATATCATCCGTTTGACTATTTATAGCACGCATGCTTGATTTGAATGTTTGTACGAATCGCGCTGTGCTAAACCGTTTGTACACAGGAGGGTCATATGGCGCTGACTTAATGTGAACAATGCCATTGATTTACATCATTATATTTCTGAACACCATTGGCGGTCATTATCGCTAAAAATATTGGCTGTGAGGCTCTTTCTTTCAAATATGGTCCTCATTACCTGTACCGTTCGTTCTGAATGTGTAGATTTCATTTCTACAACTTCTGGTCATTTTGAATACGTGTCGATCATAAGAGTAGTGGACCATTCCCAGGGGACAGATTAACTGCAGACTTTTTGTTGCAATTTGCAATTATAACACCATTTCGCTAAGTTTACGATATCGCTATCAATTCCTGGCCAGAAATATATAGCTCTAAGCAAGAGCTTTCATTCGAACAACACCTGAATTTGAATATGAATACACCCTCTCGTCGCGTTTCACTTTTCAGTTAAGCGCTTGTTACCGGAAGTTATTCAAACTGCGATGTGTAGAACACTTCCTCGGTATCAATAACGTCTTGGTGTGTACGTACGGGCAAACGTGACACTCCGTCAACGGGTATATGTCGTTTTGTATTTTTGTATTCAATCTCATAATTGAAACCTGAGAGATACATTGCATATCCCATTACTCAGGCAGTGTTAGGCATACATGATGGACATTATAATTGGCGGAAAAACAATATCTAGCAAATGATCATAGAGAAGCATGCACGTGGTACTACACTCAAGTGATATGAAAACGCAACACGGGAATTTCCGCTATATATTGTATGTACAATATGCTGCTTTTAATCGAATGGTACATGGCTACGATAGACCTTTCCTTTTGGAAAAAATACTTAAACAACAAATAATACAGCAAATAGTACTCCTGCAATGTTTCATTATTCACAGAGTACGCGTTTGGCTCAATCATGTGAGCAAACATAGGATGCAAAATTTTGCAAACTACATACGTTAAATACAGTACTGAAGTAGCTCAAATTTTCGAAGAGCAAATTCAACATTGATGAAGTTCTTGTTACAAAGTGTAGTGTGATTAAAACGTCTACAACATCACAGTTGTGTCCTTTCTCTAGTTAACTGCAACTTTTTTTTAAAAAAACATCTTGGGATTTCTTTGGTATATAATGTGCAATTAAGTGTGCAGTATATACAATATATAGCGGAAATTCCCGTGTTGCGTTTTCATATCACTTGAGTGTATGTGACTGCTTAATATCAAATACATAACAGTATGAGGAACCCATGTTCACGCCGCGAGATGCAGCCATGGGCTCATGTCTACGGCGCATTGACAAATTAAACCGCGAGAATTGTCTTTGCAGTATGGTAATATATCCGGTATGTGGTGAACGATGCAGTGGCCTGTACTGTCTATAACAGTTTTACTGTTTGAAGATATTTTAGAGATAGACTGCGCGTCATGTACCAAATAGGTGGGTTCGTATGGACACGCAGAACTTAATGTAAAGCTTTCTCACTTTTGATATAGCGTTTCATTGCTTTCTTAAATATTTTGGCGCTAAAGTAAAGATTATAGTGTTAACTACCTTAAGAACAGTATGTTTTACTTCAACGTTCGCATGGTGATTCGCAATATATACCACAGCGTTACAACGCTTTATTATAGCATTCCCACAAATAGTTTAAGCCAAAAGCGTAATCATGTTTTACTTAAGTTTAACAATATTCTAGTGAGGCATTCCCATCCTCTACTGCAAAGCTTTCATGCTTTAGAAACGCTTTTACGCGTATTAGAAAGCAAAAGCCGAGTACGTTTATCTACAATACCAAAATGATCATCCTTCGGAAATTGGTTGTCACCCTCTGCTGCGCTTCGGGCCATAAACATATTCTCAGTGTGAGAATCCTCAAATAAACCGGGTGCTATTGCAGTGATAGTAAATCGCACGGTGATAGTAAAATATATGGTCACATGCGCAGCTTTGGTGCTCGCGGTTTCGGTAGCGGCATCGGCTTAGATATGATTGTATCGTCTTAATACGTGTGCTTTTTTTAACTCATCATAACTTCAACAGTACTTGACCGATTTCAATAAACTATCAATCATTTTCTTATAATGAGTATTTCCAATCCAATGATATTACTTTCAAAGTACTTAAAATAAACCCTTTTTTCTGCCCGAGAGGATTTCGGTATAATAAAATAAATATGAAACCCATGGTCGAGCAATAATCATATCCTCAAGGTGACTATTCTTACTATCACCCTCTCACGAATGTACTGTCATCCTCTAATGAATGGGATATATATATGATATACGGCAACGGTCAAGATCACAGTCAAGTTCAGATGTCAAATTCGAGCTTATTCGGGTATGTGTTCATTTCTTCTTTCAAACAAACACAGATAATTTCCAGAAATTTACCAAACGTATAAATCTAGATTAGAGAATGAGTATTATATCACAAACTTTTCCTATACTCAAGTTCAAGACCTAAATAAAACAAGAGACTGGTCCATATTACTAATACATTATTGGTTAGCAATATTCAAAAATGAAAAAGCATGGACATATGATACATTCCATTAGTTTGAAGGTATTTCTCCGAAGTAAAGTTCCAGGGTAACATTTTTTTAAGGGACATAATGCCGAGTTATTGGTTTTTTATAATTTTTTATAATTTTTATTTTATGACTACAAATTGTGTTTTTTAAGTATTCAACACGACAGCTCTTATAACAAAGACATTAAAGGCAAAGTTAAGTTCCATTTAAACAGTTTTGAAAGGGAAATAATTAATTTCTTTCTTTCATATCAGTGACGGGGACCGTGGCATTTTGTCTGTGTTTATCTGACACAGATGTGTTAATAGAGTACAAGTAGTGATAATTTCGTCAGTAAGGTTAGAATTAAAACCTCATCTGGAACTACTTACGGTAAAGCATGTTCCACACTTCTAACTGAAGACTACAACAGCTCTATGTTGGTAGTGTGGGGATATCTGTGGAAAAGACATTCCAGTGAACTATTGTTCAGGAGAAGTATGACTGTTTGTAGATTTCATACCTCGAAATTCAAGTGGTTGTAGGTGTATTGACTTTATGTATATGGGGCTAGACTGTGCTCTCTTGCTATGTTTTGGTAAGGTGTAAAAAGATGTTTGTAAGCTGACATCTGTTGAACCAATTGGGAGATTGGAATGTTCAACGAGTTGCATTGCTGTAGACCTAATACTTTGAAAGTTATTAGCCACAATCAATTAATAAAATACGAGGTAAAATTCAAGGTTAAACACTTTCCAAAAGTAAAAATAATTAAAAGAAATATGAATCAGAGAGCTACGGGCCTTTTTCAGATGTATTCATTAGGTCATACTGAATATATTTAAACAGTTTCATTGTTGCAAAAACTAACACTTTGAAAGTTAATATCCAATATAATGTGTAAAGGCAAAGTTAAATTCCATGTAAAATTGATTTAAAGGGAAATATATAAAAACAGTATGAATTTAATGTCTTTTTGTCAGATGTATTCAGTGAATCATGTTGAAAGGCCATTTCTAGATATAATGATGAGGCGGGTTGGGCAGTGGATGGGCGCGGGGTTCATGGAGGTCAAACGGTTGTGGGTAAATGGAATGCTTGGATGGGGGATGATGATTTTTTAGTTGAGCAGAGGTTTAAAAAGAACAAAAGTTTTTTAGCGGAAGAGTAACAAGAACAAAGGTTTCTAGCATCATAAAGACTTCATGAGCATCGGTGTAACAAGAATAAAGTTTTCTAGCTTAGATGAACCATGCATATAGGTTTTCAACATCGTTGTAAAATGAATAAAGGTTTCCAGGATCAACGTAAGAATAACAAAGATTCCCGCGTCGATGTAACATGAACAAACGGCTTCCAGCATAAGTGTAACAAGAATAAAGGTCTCCCACAACTGCGTAACATGAATAAAGGTTTCCAGCATCAATGGTACAAGAATAAAGGTTTCCCGCATCCGTGTAAAGTAAATAAAAGTTTCAAGCATCAGTCGAACAAGAATAAAGTTTTCCAGCATAGGTGAACAATGAATAAAGGTTTCAAGCATCGTTGAACCATGAATACAGGTTTTCAGCATCCCATTAAATTGCCCGAGAATTAACCTTCATACCCCATCCAACCCCTTTGCCAAGAAGCGAAAACGGGTTTGGCTGGGGTATGAAATAAAACCTTAATTTCGGCCTAAAAGGTTTGCATTTTGTGTAAAATTAAAACATGGTTTAGGTAATTTTTAACAGGTTATCGTATTTTTGTCAGTAAAAAAGCGTGCTACGAATCGGAAGTGTTATTTTTACTGGTAATTTGGGACCAACGAGCCAAATATAGGTGGCTTCGAAGTAGAATACCGCTTAGCCGGTGTTAGGGGGCGCGAGAGGTGTTGCTTATTTCATTACTTCTCATGAACAGACTCAATAAAACCGAATCTGCTGCTTTATTCTCTTAATTGTGTTTGTTGCTCCCAAAGGATCACCTTTATCAGTATTTATTAACAGTCACACTATCGTTCGTTTAGTGCAGTGTGGCGGCTGTAAAAAGTCTCCCCGTGCTACGAATCAGTAGTGTTATTTTTACTGGTCCCTTGGGTCCAACGAGCCCAATATAAATGGCTTTGAAGTAGAATACCGCTTAAGCCGGTGCTAGGGGGCGTGAGAGGTGTTGCTTCTTTCATTACTTCTCATGAACAGACTTAATAAAACCTAGTCTGCTGCTTTATTCTCTTAATTGTGTTTGTTGCTCGCAAAGGATCACCTTTATCAGTATTTCTCTACACTATATACTACCTTACCACATCACCTTATTAAAGACAAGCTAATTTCTGTTATTCAAAAGACATTCGCTAGAGAAAATACTATATTTTTGACATGTAATAATATTATAGCGTTTTTTTACTAACGGTAGTTTAAACAATTATACTATGTGGACTTGCTATTAGATAATATTTTCGTCAGGTATGGAACCACCGTTTATAGACAAATTGTTAGTATCCCTATGGGTACGAACTGTGCACCACTTGTCGCAGATTTGTTTTTATTTTGCTATGAAAGAGATTTCATGTTGAGTCTTTCATCAGATACCCAGGCAGATGTTATTGAATCCTTTAATGACACCTCTCGGTATCTGGATGACATATTGAACATTCACAACCCTTTCTTTCCAACTATAGTAAATACTATTTATCCTAAAGAACTTCAGCTTAACAAAGCTGATATATCTGATAATAACGCTTCTTTTCTTGATTTAGATCTCTCGATTGAAAATGGTGAAATAATTAGCAAAATCTATGACAAGAGAGATGATTTTAATTTTGACATTGTTAATTATCCCCACTTGGATGGGAATGTTCCCCGAGCAACTTCCTATGGGGTGTATGTGTCTCAACTTATTCGTTTTTCAAGAGCTTGTACTCGAGTTTGAGTTTTTTGTATTATATTTACACGAGCATATTTGTGTTTTACTTATATTGCCTATTGATGCTGCCTTGTTTGTTAGAGATTAGTTCATGGCGGGGATTTTTTTATTTACACTGTCCTGTTTTAATGGGATGACAATAGGGTAATTGTGAGATTTGGTGCACCCTCAAACCGGTTTAAACCCCCAGTGGCCTACTTTGCCACTGACCGTTCCAAGGCGGTAGCCCTATTGTCAACCCTTTTGTGTTTGTGATGTCGTTTGCATTTATTATTACTTTTGCCTTCTGGTTTGTCTGTTTGCGTGTTTGTTTCTGTTTTTTGTGGTTGACTGTCTTCCTTGAATGCTACTTTCACTGTCCGATCTTTATATATTTATTTTATGCATCGGTGAACCATGAATAAAGTTTTCAGCGACTGTGTGATTAATTTTTTTTTAGCATCCATGTAACTTTACTAAATGTTTTGTTTCCAGCATGAGGGTGACACGAATTAAGGTTTTCAGCATCTTTGAAACATGAACACCAAACCTCTAGGGATGTGAGAATTGATATAATTTTGAAGTAAACAAGTAAAACCATTGTTTTTAAAACTCGGTCGATTGTTAAGGGTGGTTGGGTGGTGAATGAGGTTGTGATTGAGGAATCTCGATGAAAGACTAACAACACAGAACTATTTACACGTTTTTAAATAACTGGTTGAGGAGAAATGTTATATTTTAAGAAAGAAAAAAATCCCAACCACCACCCCATCCCCTCCACCCCCACTGAAAAGGACACACATCAAAAAATACTCATGCATGTAAGTATAAACAAAACCATGTAATATCGCCCACGTGAAAGTGCACATTTCCTCTTCCCCTCACCCAGTGTGAGGGGAGTTCATACACCAATATGGTTGAGCTATGAATACGAAATGTTCAGTAACAACAGATTGATTGGATGTTTACCTTTACCTAAATGATTACACAATTATATATGATATGTTATTTACTCAAATATTTTATTTAATATTCTTTTTTGAGACCATTATGAATATTAGAGTGAATTTTAACAATGATAAATTCATAATATGTGGAGATTTTAATATTGTTCATGACCCATTAATAGACTATTTTAACTATAAAAATATAAATAATACAAAGGTGCAAAAAAAGGTTTTAGAAATTATGGAACAATTTAATTTAATAGATGCGTATCGAGAAATTTACCCAACACTTACACGATATACACGGAGAAAAAAAAATCCTATTAAACAGGCTAGACTCGATTTTTTTCTCATGTCTGAAATATTTTTCTCATTAGTAAATAAATGTGCAATTTAACCAGTCATGGGTCAAACCACTCAATGATCATTTCAAATATCTCATTTACACCTTTTAAAACTGGAAAACGCTGATGGAAACACAAAGATAATTCACTACTTGCAGATATAGATTATTTAAATACCATTAACAATAAAATCCAGCAAGTAAAAATGAAGTATGCACTTCACCTATTGTCTACCCTTTTGTGTTAGTGATGTCTAATTTGGCATTTGTTCATTTTCAAGGTTGTTTGATGCTTCTGTGTGTGTTTGTGGTTGACTGTCGTCCTTGAATGCTACTGTTCCTGTTCTATTTTTATATCCATATTTACAGTCTACACTCTTGAGACTATAGATAATATTTCAGATAAAGATTTACCATTTGTGATTGATAGTCAGCTCTTACTTTTATTAATGGAGATTAGTGGAAAGTCCATATCATACTCGTGTTTAAACAAAAAAACAAGAAAGGGAATGTTCAAAAAATGAAATTATTAAAAACATAGAACAGATTGAACTTAATATATGACATATTGAACATTCACAACCCTTTCTCTCCAACTATGGTTAATAAAATTTATCCTTATGAAATTCAGCTTAGCAAAGCTAATATATCTGATAATAACGCTTCCTTTCTTGATTTAGATCTCTCAATTGAAAATGGTGAAATAATTAGCAAAATCTATGACAAGAGAGATGTTTTTAATTTTGACATTGTTAATAATCCCCACTTGGATGGGGATGTTCCACGAAAAAGTTCTTATGGTGTGTATGTGTCTCAACTTATTCTTTTTCAAGAGCTTGTACTCGAGTTGAGGACTTTAATATTCGTAATCTTTGTATTACTAAAAAGCTACTCAATCAGGGTTACCGTTACCATAAATGTCGTAAAACCTTTGCAAAATTTTATTATCGTAACCCTGATCTTCTTTCCAAATATAAAAGTAATTTAAGGACTTCTGCGACAAGGACTATCACAACCTGACTTCTATGGTGATGTGATTTTTAAACTTCGTAAGATTCTTGGTCATGATCACTTTCATACTATCTTTGTTAAACTTGTTAAAAAATTTATCAAAAGAGGTTATGACCCTATCATTTTGCAACGTACTGCATGCTTGGTGGTGGACTCTTTTACAGTTCGCCACTATGCTTTCCTCTTTAATTGTACGATGACCGGACAGGCTGTGGACCCTATGATGACGCCTTCCTAAAGCCCAATGGGACGGTGGCGTTTGATGTTTGTCTATGATCTTTCTTGTCGTGCCCTTAATTGTTTATTCTCTTGTTGCTCTGGCTTCTGCCAAGTCATTGAGTACCTTCATTGTGGCTTTCTAGGCTATTGTTTTTTGTATTATATTTACACGAGCATATTTTTGTTTTACTTATATTGCCTATTGATGCTGCCTTGTTGGTTAGAGATTAGGTCTTGGCTGGAATTTCTTTATTTACACTGTCCTGTTTTAATGGGATGGCAGTAGGGTAAGTTTGAGGTTTGGTGCACCCTAGAACCGGTTTAAACCCCCAGTGGCCTTTGTTGCCACTGACCGTGCCAAGGCGGTAGCCCTATTGTTAACCCTTTTGTGTTTGTGATGTCGTTTGCATTTGTTATTACTTTTGCCTTCTCGTTTGTCTGTTTGCGTGTTTGTTTTGAGTTTTGTGGTTGACTGTCGTCCTTGAATGCTGCTTTCCTTGTCCGATATGTTTATCTTTCTTTAATGTCACTAAAGACAATATACAACAGCTTGATGATTTAAAATACTCACTAACCAACATTCGTAAAGTTAAGATGCATGGCCATATGATAAGATCTAGAGCACAACTTATAGAAAATGATGAAAAACCTATCAATTATTTCTGTAAATTAGAGTCACATAAATATACAAGTAAAATAATACCAGAATAGAAATAAGTGACCGCAGTTTTATAACAGATCAATTTGAAATATTAGATGAAGCAAAACTTTCAAATTTGTGTTCTTGTAAAGATTCAGAATTAAATGACATTAATCCAGAAAATGAACTAGACTATGATATTCCAAAATTTAAAAAAGAGGAATCAAATGCACTTGAAGGACAAATTGCTTATGCTCAAGCTTCAGATGCCTTTAATGCAACGAAAAATAATCGCAGTCCTGGTACTTCAGAAATTAGGACATTTTGTTGTAAGATCAATAAAGTTTGATTTGAAAAGGGTGAATTATAAGTTACACAAACAGAAGGAATAATAACGTGCATTTCTAAAGAAAAATGTATCGTATGTTTTAAAAATCTATAGACTTATCTCATTATTGAACTGTGTTTATAAACTGCTTCAACTGCTATAGCGTATATAATCAAAACTACATTGCAAAAACTAATAAATAAAGACCAAACATGGTTCATTGCAGGTCAAAGTTCCTTGGGGAAAATACAAGGCTTATACATGATATAATGCACTATGCAGAAGAATTTATTTCTTGGAACTTTATTTACAAAGTTCTAACTTATTTAGATTTTGAAGTTCAATAATATCATGGTTAAATCTGTTTTAAAAACATGCAAAGCTAGCTATTAATCAGGGAGGTAACTTATCTTCATATTTAAATATTAACGGTATTACCATCGGCAACATCGAATATAAATTATCCCAGTATGCTGATGATACCTCGGCTTTCCTTGATGGATTTCTACAATCTCTAAATGAAACCCTTAAGGATTTATCAAATTATGCTGAATACTCTGATCTTAAAGTAGATTTTTATAAAACACAAATGATATGGTTTACTTTAAAAAATACAGCAGCGATACAATAAAAACAAGATGGATGACATGGGGTAAAACTGAGTTCAAGTTATTAGGAATTACATTTGATATTGATTGAACAAAATTTTAAGGCATTTAATATGGCCCTTAAAGTTACATGGTTAATGAAAAAATGAATATAAAAGAAAATCAAAGTGTGAATCGAGAAATTTGGAAATCGTTGAACACGATACATACAAAACATATAACAGTCTCGGTTTGATTTCAAGTGCTTGCTACCGTTCACGCCCTCTAGCCCCGGGTTGAGTAGAACTCAATATTTAAAATGCCAATAGTACATTAATTTAAGCCATTATGATGATATGCATATGACGGTGAACATGGAACCTTCAATTTAAGTCATCCCGAAGATGGTATGCATATGACGGTGAACATGGAATATTCAATGAGGTGTTTTCACACCATTCCATGGCCAGCGGCGTATGGTTCCAGTTTTTAACAAAACATTTTGCCCTAAATGAGAAAACAATAAGCGAAATAAACACAAAGGGATGTATATGGGAGCAGAGAATACGAAGCCTGCGTATCACGCAACATATTCTAAGGGTGATTAAACAATACTCAGAACCTTTAAAGGCTGGAGTAGTGGAACCACCTATTCGAAATTCAAGTAAGAAACCAAAAGTATTTGAGAATGTAAACCGATATCTGTATATATCAGGCCCAGAGATCTCCAAATATCGGAATGAATAACAGTTCTGATTGCAAGCATGGGGAGACATTTTACCGCCGCAACACTGCACAGGTAACGCTACTGTGATGAATAAAAAAGTATGAAAGGAGAAATTTGGAAATCGTTGAACACGAGATTGTAGTCTCGGTTTGATTGAGACTGTTTGTGAACGGTAGTGAAAATTGCTTGCTACCGTTTACGCCCTACAACCCCAGGTTGAGCAGAACTCAATATTTAAAATGCCAATAGTACATCATTTAAGCCATTATGATGATATGCATATGACGGTAAACATGGAACCTTCAATGAGGTGTTTTCACACCTTTCCATGGCCAGCGGCGTATGGTCCGAGTTTCTAACAAAACGCTTTGCCCTAAACGAGATGACAATGGGTGAAAAAACCACACGGAATTTAGCTGGTAGCAAAGAATACGAAGCCTGCGTATCACAGGTAACAGTCAAAAAACTAAATAAAATGCAGGTCAAGGCCAGCGGCGTACGGTCCAAGTTTCTAACAAAAGCGCTTTGCCCTAAAGACATACTAAACTTAGGAAACAATCATCTAAGTTCATTAATAAAACAAATAACAAATCCTTTTTGGTCAGATATACTAGAATCATTTGATATATTTCAAAAAATGCGGCCATATCATATATGCACTATATTGAAATCAAAAACAGGATGTAAAGCTATGTATAATGTTTTTAATCAAAATGATGAGACACCGTTCTTCAAAGGCAGAATGGGAACAAGTATACAATATTGATAATGAAACATGGGAAGATATATACAATGCACCATCTAAAAATAACTACAGTACATCCTTAAAAATTAATCATAGAATTCTTTCAACTAAAAGGTACTTGTATACAATTAAAGTTATAGATAATCCTATATGTGCATACAGCCAACAAGAAGAGACATTAATCCATATGTTATGGATATGCCAAGCAAATCAGATTTTTCTAAATCAAGATAAAATATGGTTATCTGACCATAACATTACACTACTATATACGGAAGAGCTATTTATTTTTAACATTGGAAATGCCTATACTCCAGCTCAGCGATTTACAAATTATGCTATAAATTAAATACTACATGTCAGGTTCATCAAAGAACTTAAATAAACCCTTGTCAATCATCGTTTTACAAAACAGACTAAGATACCAGTATAACTCTCTTAAATGTATCGCTACCAAAAACAATAAAATACATTTATTTACAAGGGTGTGGCAAAAATACATGAATATAATAGTTTAAATCCTTAAAACACACAACAAAACAACAACAAACACTTGACTAAATAACCAAGATGCTGACAGTTGAACATTTCTAAAATGGACTAAGCGAATAATAAATTCTCTAGTTTCTTCTTACACGGTTCACGACCACTTGCCATACTACATGTGCGAATTCGTAATGCGTGCAGGGCTCTATATCTAGGTTTTTCAGAAGATACTTTGGATGTCCAAAATCTATCCCAATAAGTACTGATTAAGGTGATCCCTTGAGACCAACTAACACAATTAAGAGAATAAAGCAGCAGTCTCGGTTTTATTGAGTCTGTTTATGAGAAGTAATGGAGGAAGCAACACTTCTCACGCCCCCTAGCACCGGCTTAAGCGGTATTCTACTTCAAAGCCATCTATATCTAAGACGCTGTGTCCCCCGTTGGGCGCCAAAATATGTCACAGGGTTTCGTGAGGGTTGAAAATGAAGTCTCTTAAGCACAGTATTGAGGATACGAAGAAGTTTAATTCTGTAAAACAGAAGTATATATTCAAGTTATGGAATAAATAACTTGAGACAAAATATTATACGTCTGTTCTCTCAAGAACGAAAATGGCAACTGCCCTTTACATAACTTAAACTATAATTTACCCCATGGAATGATATATATGAATGTAATGGTAATTACAAATACATACAGCAGAGTGTTGACATTTTCTGGATCAATGAAACATTTGAATGTCTTCAGACTTTGAATCAAGGGCGGTAAAGGATCGGCCAAATGAACAAACTATTTGTTTCTCATCTAATATTCTAACCTTAGAATAAATTAATTACTATACTTTTTTTTAGAATAAATACATTACAGAAATACCATAACAAAACTACTGAACAGAAGTATGGAATAAATAACTTGAGACAAAAAACTTCCGTTTCCTCTTATATGGCCGGAAATAATACCCTTAAGTTTAAGCAATCTACAATCTAAGGTACCAGCTCACACATACCTGACACAGACGCACTGGTGAAATTAATGTGCAAGAAAATAGTGATAGATATTAATACATATTTCAAATACATAGACTACAATTTTTATTTAAAACAGGTAATGAACATATACATAATAGGGCTAATATACTGTGTAGGGCTATATAAGGACTTATGCATGTATGGAAAAAGGGAGGTAACTGAAAACATAAAAGTTTACATAATTACTATTGGCTATTGGAAATATATGGACTAAGGGAAGTAATCTGATATGAAGGTGTACCGGCGACATATGAATTATTATTTCATGCACACGAATTACTATCCCGTGCGTATGCATTATTATTACGTTGCTACGATTTAACGATCTCAAAAGAAATAATTCAAAGGAAAATCGGTAAAATCGTTTTACTTTACACTGTTTCAAATCTCGGTCATTTATTATTACAGAACTACAGTAGTCTTCTTATCCACTTCATCAACAAACCAAATAGTCATGATTTCCTAAAGACATCATAAACATAAGGAAGATATGTTGTCTTATCCATTTCAATTTCAATTTCACGTGTGTGTCTTTTCATATTATAGATAAGGTTTTCTTATAACAATGCATGTTCGAATACTAGGCGAACTATGGTGTACGATCATAGTCATAATTATTTCATTAGTATGATACTATATTTTTGAGTATGACCTGATCGTACATCATATAGATTGTTGTTTGAGCTTAGAAAATGTCATTCTTTTTAATCATTTTGAAAGACATTGTATCCACGGTTTTATCATTTTGAAAGACATTGTGTCCACGGTAGGCAAAAACCTGTATTAGGTTTACATATTCTGAACAAATTTTAAAATATAAAATAAACCTATTAAGAAACACAAATCTAGAGCACAAAGAATCTAGATTTAGTTTCAACATGGCATGCAAAAAGATCAATCCGCCGTCAAAAAACAACAAGGAAACACCAAGCATGAACAATAATGTTAAACGTACTAAAATTAGTGATTGTATGAAATATCCTTCGAAGCCCTAGTACCAGTTTCTTTTTAACATGTGACTTAACATAATGCAGAACGTTTCAGTGTAAGTCCCTAAATATATAGCCCTAAAACAGCTACATGTCATAGGGACTACTTCACATTTTAATTAGACAGCAAAATAGCACATAAGCATTTTTTTGTTCATGTGATTTAAACAATTAAAACGTAAATAGGATTTTCACAAACACAAATATGGATATATCCAGCTTGAGTCTGATTTCATATCACGCCTGCATGGTCAGTTGCACGCCTGTATTGTCGTGCATTGTTTGCGATAAATCTTCTTCAAAATACGATCTCTGGGTAAAAAAACACTTACATATACGTCAAATGTCTATATCCATTGTTAGGAAATCACTTGCTAACTGTAAATGCCTGCCTTTTCGTTTGTCTGTTTGCATGTTTGTTTTTGTGTTTTGTGGTTGACTGTCGTCCTTGAATGCTGCTTTCCCTGTCCGATATTTTTAGCCTTCTGAATATAATAAAAATGAGCATTTCCATGTTTTATGCGATTTTTTTCCCAAATAAAATTGCATACAGCATTAAGGATTGCTCACACATACGTAGATCGTCGATGGCCAACTTCTGTCAATGGTCGGTTTAGTATCTATGATATATAGGCTAACACAATACATTCCTTGAATTTTGGAAACATACAAATCGTTCACAATCTGGACTACCTAAATCAATTCGAGCATTTATTTTCGCACGACTGCATAACTGGAAATCCTCCGACTTGCCAAAGCAGTGCAGGCGGTGTGATTCCCCTGTCATAATGGCACTCAAACGACGTCATGTGATAAATATTGATATTTATTATATAGTATAGAACCTGCCATGATCAATTCTGAAACTAAATGAAATATTTAGAACAACGGACAATAAAAATCGCCTCTCCTCTTCAGATTTTCTGCGGACATAAAGCTTAGTTCTATTGTGTGTGTGTGTGGACAAAAAGCACCGCGCGGACATATGTCGTCGCTTTTTCCGATTCACTGAGGGCAAAAAGCGTCACGTTTTCAGATTTTTGTTAAGACAAAAAGTGTTGCGCGGACAAAAAGCGTCACTTTCAGATTGTGTGTGGACAAAAGGCGCCGTGCGGACAAAAACACTGTCAGATACGACACCGTGTCCAGATAAGAATGTGTGTCGATATATTTTAACTTCAACTTGACATGATCTAAGAATAATGTATGATGTCATGCGACATTTTATGTCATCACGTTGCTGTCTGGATGTTGTGCAAACAATATATTCAACTTATGTCGCTTTTTATTAAGTCGTCCTGGCTAGAAATAGTGTACTATATCAGCATAGTCTATCATAGGATTATATATCGTGACATGTCGTTATATTTATGGTCATAAGCATCACATAATCTGTTGGGGGGTACATTAAAGCTTCCATACAAATTACTATTAGTTCTATAGTAATACTCTTTTTTTTTAGCCGTCTATATTTATAAATTGTAACATATTTCTATAAATGTCAGATAAGTGTATAATAACTTTATAAGCAAGTCTGACTAATACATAACTGTATCATTTCAGCTTGTTTAGATGCATGTAGCGAGTTAGATACAAGGACAATATCAGAGGTAACACATGTATATTGTTATATTATACAAGTTAGAATTCATTATAGTCGCTAGTTCATAGTGTGGTTAGTGTTATGCATATTAAATGAAACAGTATTTAACAATGTCAACATTTAACTATTTCGACATCACCGCTGCAAGATTGAATCCCAGTGGGAGCTCGACTTGTAAGTGAGGAAGTGTTGATTCTTACGGATGGCGGGAGGTGTACAGTACTGGTTCTACCCAGGAAAGGTGGATGGTATGTGTTGAAAATGACCTAAAACACCATACAAACAAAACTGCCGGCGTCATTTTAGTTTTTGTGTCGCCATGTATGTAGCTTATATGGCAAAACGCTTCGGATTACTTTACAGGTCAATGAGGTCAAGGTCACTGTCACTAAACGTGGTTTCCCGGGCAACTTAGTTAGGAATGAAATATTGAAACGAAACTTGGTTTGTAGGCACGTTATATGGAAAGGAAGCTTTGGATCGCATTTGAGGTCACTGGGGTCAATGTCAATTGAAATATTATTTCCGGGCTATGACTTTAGTTAGGAATGACACATTGGAATGAAACATGCGCTGAAGGTAGCTTATATTGCTTAGTCGCATGTATGTAGCTTATATGGCAAAACGCTTCGGATTACTTTACAGGTCAATGAGGTCAAGGTCACTGTCACTAAACGTGGTTTCCCGGGCAATAACTTAGTAAGGAATGAAATATTGAAACGAAACTTGGTTTGTAGGTACGTTATATGGAAAGGAAGCTTTGGATCGCATTTGAGGTCACTGGGGTCAATGTCAATTGAAATATTATTTCCGGGCTATAACTTTAGTTAGGAATGACACATTGGAATGAAACATGCGCTGAAGGTAGCTTATATTGCTTAGTCGCATGTCTTACTGATGATAACTGATGTCTTCAATGCAAGTATTATGCTACTCTTGTTTGATACTATTATTATCGAGAGCTGAACGCAAAACTATTGTAACTCACATTTTTCTTTGAAAATGGTTATGTTTTACATAATCCATAACAGATACTGACCCTGAATACTATAAAAAAAACACTAATGCTAGATTTTAAAAATCGATCGGTCGAGAAAAATAAAATATGCCATATTATTGTATCTCATATAACTTTTTGAAATAACTTCAGTGATTTCTTTTGCATTCCATTCTTAGGTTTGTCCAAAACGAGCCTTAAAATACAAACTTGTTTTGCATAAAAATATATTATTAAAATAGTTTTCATTACTGTTTGTAATTTGTAAAAATGAAATCTGATTTTGTTTCAAAATCGGCTAAAATAATGTTAGTTACAATAGTTCCGTTCAGAAAAAATTCATCCAAATGTTCAAGTTGTAAGAGCTGTAAGCCAATATTTGTTATATAGTTCATACATAAAACATATGACTTATTTAGCTTCTTATCAAAATAATCTAATTGCGAAGTGATTTGATATTTATGCAAAGCGTTTGTTCTCTGTACGTACGTCCTGGACCCCGGTTTATAAACCTATTACGCGCTTCAGTGATTATAACGCAACACGAAGACCATTGGCTTATTAAAACAGCGGGGGCAGGTCCCGTTCATCACCAGGGTTATCTGTAACATATCCCATTCAGGCTCTGTGTTTTACAACAGCCAGTCGGAGTGGAACATTCTAAAACCGCCACAATCCCCAACCAACCACCCTACCAAAAATAATAAATATATAAATGCACACTATATCATGGCGCTCGTATTGACTTTATTCTACGTCTAAGCTCCATGATTAGGCGAAAATCGCCATAGCTAATTAAAGATTATATAAACACCATTAACGTTTTTAATATAAAAAACAGTTATTCCAATTAACGACAAATCGTGTAACAACTTAGATTACGTCATATTGCATAATAATATTTAGTACATCTAATTTTATAGTGCTTTATTCTATATCAGTTTCATTATGCAATTAAAGGAAATTAATATGTGTTACATAATATTACAATGTTTCATGCTATAATTCATGTCTACTAATTAACTTTAAACATATTCACACCCTTGTGAATAAAAAGTCACTTTGTGGCATATATCGACACTACACCCACTAGTTGTTTGTTACTTACTTCCCAGAATAAACAATGCGCATAAATGATATATAGGTTCCTATAGAAACCACAGCGTCCGAACGCAATGGCATCGTAGGTCCGCACTGAACATAAATGAATACCATTTCTTTATTTCATGCAAGACAATAAAGCTCTTAATTACATTTTTGATAACAAATAAAATGTTTTTTCAACTCCTGTAGACTTTTCTGCAAGTGAGTTACATACAATAGTTCCGCGTTAAACCCTCGATATCTATACTGAAATAAACACAAATGTGAGATTCTATACTCAGTATATTTAAAACCGCAACATTTTTGATTTTCGATCATTATTTCTTTGCTCCGAAAAAGCCTCATCGGTAACATTTATTATTATAGCTGCCTAAAATTAACGTCGTCGTTTGATGACGTCGTATGTTTATATAATGACGTCGTACGTTGATTAGTTTTTCTCTGTATGACACCGAACAAAGGAATTATCTCATTGATTTCCGTCATCCAGTATTTTTAACAACGGAAATCGACGAGTTAATTCCGATGTACTCCGAGCTGAACGGAAAAGACCGAGCGATGATTCGGCATTCATTTCCATATTTATTTCAATAGTGTAATATGATAAATATATCATGAAATTATTATACTCTCACATCGCAAGTTATATGACAAACAAAAATGTACAGATAACATTTTTTTATAATTTATTTCACTAAACATTAACAATTGTGATATTAAATTCATATATGTTATTTAAGCTAGTGTTATAATTTAATTAATTCTTTCTCAAAGGCAGGCCAAGACGTAGTGAAGGATGTGCTGATTCAAGTGATCAACTGCTCGAAGTTGGAAGATAATTGTTATGTACGTATATGTCTAGTTTGTTTCATTGTTTCTTACTTGGAAAGCATAATCATGTATTGATACTTAAAACGTTTTCACTGCTCCACTGTTTAGAGGCATCAGTTGAGCCAACTACACAGCGACCTATGGAATCTAGTCTATATGAATTTGAAGATAATGCTTCACCTCGGAGTCAGCCTTCAGTTCTTGGTACGTCAAGGTCAACGATCGCTGTTACTAAAAGTAGAGAAAATGTATTCCGGCCAATACCCTTAGCTCAGATCTCCGCATCTTGTTTGAGAATGCGGAGTAAATGCGGAGAAAATGCGGAAACAGTGCGCCAAAAGACAATTTCCGCAAATTCTCCGCAAATGTGTTACATCATGCTGCGGAAAGGTTTAATGAATGCAGAGAAAATGCGGAAAAATGGCACTTAGACAATAATGATCCCGGAAAATTAACTTAGAATATTTCACGATGCGGAAATTTTGGACCAACATGCGGAAATTTGGACTTAGACAATTTTCGTTGCGAATTTCTTAGAAAATCTAACTTTCAAAGATTTGGACTAAACTTTAATTTTTATGCTAGCTAATAAATGTTGTAGATAACAAATATAATATTTAGCGCAACATGAATAAATGATATTATGATAAAATGTGAAAAAAAGACAATTAAAGTACCGTAGTCCTCTTAGTTTTAATTAATAAATATAATATTTCACCCAACATTATAAACAAACTAGTAACAACGACGAAAATTACGGAATACATTATATTATGATAGACAAATAGTGAAAAATAGAGAAGATGACAATTAAGTCATCTGAACATTAATTAATAAATATATTTTCTTTTTCAAATGCACCCCTTTGTAACATTAAAAGAATAGTCCGATTCAAAAATAGGAAAGTCAATTATTTTAATACAGCTTGATATTAGGGTTACACAAGTAAGTTGGATATAGAAACTAACAGCATATTGATTGTATTATATCAATATGGACAGAGAATCGTACAGCAACTGTGTATTTATTTGGGCTAACTCACATAGTCCGAGAGATGTTTTAACAATGAGACATCATTTCATACTTTAACATGAAGTGTCATTTCGGACTTATACATCTAACTACTTTTCATACTTAGGAATTTTACAGAAATTATATATCGAACTTAACATTGCAATTAATTCAAATTAATTTAATCACAGGTTGCCTTAATTCATTGGCATTCATAATGCAAAGCCTGATTCTAGAGATGCGACACAACAGTTATTGATGTACCACATGCTACATATCAGTTACTAAAAAAAAGCTAATTATCAAGTTATTAAATAAAATAAAATAAAAAATTGTGTCTAAATGTAAAATTGTATGTCTCTGCCCAGTGTTAGTTTGAACTAGAAGTGTGTATGATTTTTTCTTGTTCTTTTATATATCTGATTTAGAAAACTTGAATACATAACTTCGCCATCGAAAAAAACACTATGAGTACGTATTGTCTTGAGTATGATTCAAAAACATGAAAGTTCGTAATGGTCAGATACAATTATTGATTTGGGCCTTCTGATTGATTGAAAAACGTAAAGGGTCTATTAGGGCATATAGTCAGATTGTAAGGCAAATTCTGATTGGATTAAATTACCCAAATCATAACAAATCATAACAAATCCCCATAAAACATCAACATATTACATTTTCATCATAAAACATGTTGATTTAGCAAATTTTGACTGAAATTTACATTTGTATGGATACAATTGTACTGAGAGTATATATGCAAAAAGTTAAATTTCTTGACTGCCATTCTGGGGAGGCCACCTTCAGTGAAATATTAGAGGCTGAAAGTATCACATTACCCCCCAATTTGCTGATCATTTTTGAGTGTTTCTAAGATAGTTCTTTAAAAACAAGTTAGGCTTTATCTTCCGTTCTTATATAGGAATAGGTGTTGTAGGCCAAAAGGCTATAATGGAGGCCTATGGGAAAGGCAATACAGGTATATGACCTAAAGCTAGATTCTGCATAGGGTAAAAGTGAAAGTACACATACTTTCTTTCTAACACAATCATTTGAAATTGTAAGAAATGTAGAATTATGTTGTATTTTGACTTTTCTTTTAACTTTTTAAATGACTTTTTTTGCAAAATTGGTAATTTAAATTCTTTTATTAAGGGTTGTGGACACAAAATTAGCCATAACTGACACCTGGTATAAAAAATATGCCTGTGCACTTGTTTGACACAATTAAAGGTATTTCTAGTAAGTTTTATTAATGTCTGAGGGCTTTGCTTACATTTATTGGCGAAAATGTCACAAAACGACAATCTATCCGCAAATATGTCAAAAAGCCGCTTATGTCTGTTTTGAAAAAGATGTTAAGGTAAACTTTGACTCCGAGTTTATCTCTTTTTTTACGGTTAGTGTCCATATGCAAATATTTTATGCGATTTAATACATTTTACAAATTAAATTATTTAGTTGGCCAAAAATATGACCTTTTCTAAAAAATATTAAAGTTTTTTCTACCCCGTCCCCTTCATTTTACTGAATTTTCATGGATCTGTACTGTCAACAGTGCTTTTGGGCTATGAAAATGACCTGTAAAGATGGCACAAACACTATCTAATCAACAAATACATTAAATAGTACAGTTACAGGCAATCTTATGTAATGAGCATATTGTAAAACATGGCATGTCCCTAAAAATGGAGTTGGGGATGAGAGTCTCAGAATTATTTTTTGTCATTTTTAAACTGAAAAGTTGCATTTTCTTGATGGTTTCACATATAGAAACTGCTGAATAATGTTAATTATTCCATTTGAGGGCAGATTTTGAATAAGTACAAAAACAGTAATGGCCGTTTAGACAATTACACTCTTTGGACTTACCAAGAAGTTTGTGAAGCACTCATTTTCCTATTAGATAATATTTTCGTCAGGTATAGAACAACCGTTAATAGACACATTGTTGGAATCCCTATGGGTACGTTCTATGCACCTCTTGTCTTGTTCTTGTATTGCTATGAAAAAGATTTCATGTTGAATCCTTCATCCGATACTCAGGCAGATGTAACTGAACTCTTTCATGACACCTCTCGGTATTTGGATGACATATTGAACATTGACAATCGTTTCTTGTCTACTATGGTTAATAACAACTCAATAAAGTTTGATAATTTCGCTTATGTGTTTGATTGATATATTTCTCTCTATTGAAAATGGCGAAATAATAAAAATGTATGACAAGAGAGATGATTGTAATTTTGATATTGTTAAATATCCCCATTTAAATCGGTATGTACTCCGAACTACTGTTCTTATGAGGACTATGTTTCTCAATCTATTCCTTTCTCTAGAGCTTATAGTCGTGTTGAGGACATTACTATTCGTAATATTTGTATAACGAAAATGTTACTCCAGCAGAACTACCGTTACCATAAACTTCAAAAAACACCTTTATTACCGTAAATAAGTACTGATAAAGGTGATCCTTTGAGAGCAACTAACACAATCAAGAGAATAAAGCAGCAGTCTCGATTTTATTGAGTCTGTTCATGAGAAGTAATGGAGGAAGCAACACTTCTCACGCCCCCTAGCACCGGCTTAAGCGGTATTCTACTTCAAAGCCACCTATATTGGGCTCGTTGGTCCCAAAGGACCAGTAAAAAATAACACTACTGATTCGTAGCACGGCGATACTTTTTACAGCCGCCACACTGCACTAACCCTGTTCTACTTTTAAAATATAAAACTAATTTAAGAACTCTTCTGTGACAGATATCACAACCTGACTTCTATTGTGATGTGATTTAGAAACTTCGTAAGATCTTTGGTCATAATCACTTTCATACACTCTCTATTAAATTTCCTAACAAGTTTATCAAAAGAGGTTATGACCCTATCAATTTGCAACGTACTGCATGTTTATTGTTTGACCCATTTGACAGTTCGCCACTTTGCTTTCCTCTTTGATTGTTCGATGACCGGATAAATTGTGGACCTTATGGTGACGTCTACCTAAATCCTTATAGGACGGTAGCGTTTGATGGTTGTCTTTAATCTCGTATTGTTGTACCCTTGGCAGTTTGTTGTCGTGTTGTTCTGGCTTCTGCTAAGTCTCTTTTGTACTTACTTTGTGGCTTTCTAGGCCTTTTTTATATAATATATGCATAATCCTTTATGTGTTTTACTTATATTGCCTATTAATGCCGCCTTGTTTTGTTAGAGATTATAAACTTGCGGGGATATCTTTATTTACGCTGTCCCGTTTATTGGGATGACAATAGGGTAAGAGTGAGTTTTGTTGCAGCCTAGAACCTGGTTTAACCCCTCAGCGGATGTTTTGCCACTGACCGTTCCAAGGGTGGTAGCCCTATTGTCAACCCTTTTTGTTTGCGATGTCCTATCTTCTTTTTTATTCATCTTTAAAATTGTTCTTTGTTTCTGTATGTGTTTGTTATGAAAGTAAAACAATTGATCCAACATATAAAACATGATTTGATTCAAATCAAACTAAGTAAATATCAAGCTAACTATCTCATCACTGGCACCGGCATTTCCTTAACGGCTGATGAATTCGAACTATTTTCATCCTCAGATACGTATGCTGGTTAAACATTGTAAAGTTGCACCGTAACCGTCTTATCACGGACACTCCAAATCAGCATCATTATTGTTAAATTAAAGAAAAATACACACACTTCATTGTTTTTGCCTGATTTCCTATTATACAGATCGCTTCTCTTAAAACCGATGACGTCAGGTCCGCTTAAAGAGGAAGAGTTTCCTACCTTATTTTTTTCGATTTGTTAGCAGTATCATTCGCCTTTTCTATATTTATCTTTTAATAAAGCATTTTCACTTCATGTACTGTAACATCAATAACAAAGTAACATTGCGCTTATATTGAACATTTCTAATTAAAATACATTAACAACGGATTTGTTGAATTAGGCAAAAAATCAGCTTTTAACAACTTCAGATTTCCCAAGCAATAAGCTGTAAGCGATAAATAACTTAAAAACAAATTAAATTATCATAGTCTAAGACATAAATGAAAACCAATTAAGAGATGAAACAATAAATTAAGAGAATATACTATTGAGTTCAGGTGGAAAATGGCATCAACACATTAACAGTATAATAGCTTATGCCTCGTGTTCGGCCTAATGCGACTTTTAAAATTCAAACTGAATAGATAAACACTCAGTCCGATTTATCTATCATATATGTGCCCTATTTTAGAATACGCATCTGTTGTGTGAGAGAAAAACTAGAAAAACGCCAATAGGAGGCCGCACGAATTGTTACTGGATTAACAAGATCAGTATCAATACAAAAACTACTATCTGCAATCGGATGGCTGTCATTATCCGATAGACTTAAATCATAAGATCCTGCCATTATTTATTAAGTCAGTAATGGCATAATGCCTTCATACGTTACTAACCTTTTCCTACCTTTTATCCAAGAAAATAGCCCTGATAACATATGAAACAATGGCAAGAAAAACGAAGATATTTTCCTGATCATTTATGCCATCATCTATTACACTGTGGGACTACCTACCATTCGAAATTAGAACCTCCGAATCTCTTCATCGTAAACGTAAAAGCTCAATATTCGTTAGTCTTAAAGTTCCTATTTTCTTCTTACATGGTTCACGACCACTTGGCAGTCTACATGTGCGTATTCGTAATGTGTGTAACAGTTTTAAATACGATTTTATACTAATCATTTATGGCTATCACCAAGTTGCGACTGCGGACATGTAATAGAAGATGCAGAGCATTTTACGTTTAATTGTATTAAATTTCACTTACATAGAGGATATTTGTTTGTTTTGAGTGAATATAGGATTTGATTTATCGAGAATTGAAAAAGCTTATATGTTCACGAGTGCTTTAGCACGAGTGAAAATATTTCAGTTTTCTCCCTTCGCGATGAATATAAATCCTATTTTCACGACAAACCAACAAATATTCTATTTATTAAATACTCACATCCTTTATTTATGCAGAAAAAATATACTTTTTGCCAAAACAATGACGTCAAAAACGTCAACAACGTAAACAACGTCAACAGTTGCTTGACGTCATTTTGAATGAAAATATATTTTCACATGTGAAATATAAATAATGAAAATATAAGGTTTTATTTTAATCATAAAATCCACTATTTCGCTGGAAAGTATATAATAAAACGAGTTACTCTGTTTCAATTCACTCGTCGTTTTCATCCGAACAACTCTCAGACGAGGGAATACATTAATGTTTAATGCTTTCAAGAAATACATTAGCGAAGCCAACCGCATTACACACTAGCACAATTTACCAAGTTCTTACTCACTGTACAGAATGTCTATAATCTCGTTTTCTGCTATCACGACTTTGCTTCTGCCTATTTCTTCTCTATATGCCATATTTGACAATAATAAAAGGAACTGATCTCAGACATATTCAAATATGTGCTGATTTTTAAACGAACAATGTGTATAGATACTAAGTTACTACTTGCTTGACTTTTTGTTCTCTAATATATTGTATTGGGTAGGGCCGTAACTAATGTTGTTAGAATTGACCCGAAGCGTTTGTATACTATTTGTCAATACATTAAGTTATAAACAATCAGTTATGGATGATATCAAAACTTCAAAGGGGAGTAACTTGATAATTGTTGATAATCAAAAGCTGCTATCTACACAATTGGTGTTACGTTTTTTTGGTGATTTTATGGGTAAGCTACCTTCAGAAATATTGCCTCTTATAACTTTATGAATTGTTCATATAGACAATGTTTATAGGCCAAATAAAACATTCCTTGCTTACAACACGTTTTAACTAATTCTTTGTTTGGACTATTGGTGGCAGTTTTATATAACTAATCCATACATATTATTATATTTTCCTATTTTGTCCAAACAATTAGAGAAAGAAAAATGGATACAAAACTGGAAAAAAAATAAAGAAATATATGGAATAATTATATAGAACTTCATCAATAGTCCAAACAAAGGATAGGTGACAAGTTAAGTAAACGAGTGTGTTATCTTCCTTTTTCTTAGATCTGCATTAGTTTGACTTAAACACATCAGATGTATGAAAAATACCAAACTTTGTCCGATATATTACTTTCTGTAGGTTTCTTATCAAACGAAATCACCAAAAAAAACATTACACAGTTTTTTTAGACAGCAGTTTTTGATTATCCACAATTATCCAATTTCATCCATAACAGATTATTATTAGGCAAATTTAAAAATGTTTAATTCAATATCTTCTTCTGAATTATGCGTGCTTACACATATATATATAAAAAGCTTTATTAAACCTCTGTTTAAGCTTGTATAGTCACTCCAAACTAGCCTATGGGAAATACCAGCGTAGTGGGTTCTTTTTTTTTGAGCTCAGTGTACTTAAATTAACCGCTGGTTATACCCTAACCACATGGGATACAATCATACAACCGCTATTTTATGTCACCTGAACGTTTGTTTTAATTGATGGTGTAGGCAAGTATTTGCCCGAGGTTTCGAAAATTAATATAATCGACTAAACCGTAATAAAAACCAACAGCGGGTTGGATAAATCGATCCCCAATTGCATGCATAAAACTGAATGTTAAGCAGCGTTCATTGTCAAATGAAGCATATTAATACTAAAACAGTATAATGAAACCATTATGTAACAGAAAATATCAACATTAGTCTTGTTTGGTAATGATATGTGAGTTATATTATAATTTAACATGTATATACGACAATCCATAAATGTTCTAGTACATATTAAAATAACCGCTGATAATACCCTAACCACACGTGATAGAACCATACACTCACTGTTTTATGTCACCTGAAACGTTACATTAGCTGATGAAGTAGGCGAATATTTGCCCTTTGTTATGTGTCACGAACCGAGCTCAAAATCTAGTTGATCAATAAAAATCTAATCGTTAGACCATTTGACGTATACTGACATAAATCGTACTACAAGTTTTCCCAAGCAGCCGGTAAACAATCATAAAACTAACCCGACCAGAGTGTTTTGTCTGTATTCAGTATCAACCGTATTATGACGGCCCGTCAGCCTACGGAGTTTACTGACGTTACCATGTACTGCAAGTATTTCCAAAGAATGTCATTTAAAGAAGTGCACATTCTTTTTTTCTATGTGAACTTTTCCAAAGCTGGAATTCATGTAACATGCAAATGGATAACATTTTCTGTAATGTCCAAAAGAACACACGAAAACGAAACATACGTGCTTTGTCAGTCATAAACCAATTGACTCGAGTACTTATTGATAGTATAACATTCAGTTTATAACCAACTTCTCGTTTACACCGTTAGGCAACATTACCAGTATGTAAGACGTTGTAATTGCATGGCAACACATTCACTGTCAAAATCAAACAAACGTAATAGGTAAAGAAATCATTTGGAATAACTCAAACATAAAAGTAGGAAATAAAACAATTTTCAAAAAGTCCTGGTTTGATAGAGGAATACAATTTATAGAACAATTATATGATTATAGAAAAAAAGAGTTTTACACTTTTAAAGATCTAACTGATAAATATGAGATCCTTAAACACGATTTCTTATTTTATATGTCTATACTATTAAGTATACCAAAAGATTGGATATCAAAATTAAAGTTAGAAAATATAAATATAAAAAGAGATGAGACACTCCTAAACAAATTGTTAAAGGCTAAACGAGCCGATAAATTTTTATATGAATATCAAATGAATACTGACAGAAAAATAGAAATTAAATCAGAGAAAAAATGGGAAGCTTTTACAAATACTACATTAACCTGGAAAAAAACATATATGCTGCCAATGAAAGCAACTATAGATACGAAACTCCGAGAATTTCAATATAAATATTTAATGCGCATAGTACCGACAAATAAATTTTTATTCAAATGCAATATTGTTCAGTCCAATCTCTGCGACTTTTGCAGTATGCATATTGAATCTGTAAATCATTTGTTCTGGGAATGTAATATTGCTCAAACGTTTTGGTCGGATTTAAAAACATACATTTCCGGCTTAAACTTATCCATAGATTTGAACTTTGACACTATATCTTTTGGCATAACAGATTTTTCTATCAATAACACTATACAAAACTTCTTGATTATTAGTGGAAAGTATTTTATTTTTAGAAATAAATGCACAAACACCATTCCTAAATTTATTTGTTTCAAGACTTATCTATACAGACGAATCGAAATTGAAAAGTGTATAGCACTTGCGAACGATAAATTAGACCCCCATGAGACAAAATGGCGAAACTTTATTAACTGATCGATCAAGTATAATTATTAGACACCAAATTAGACAAACCGAAACTCTACTTCTTTCATCGTACATTTTCACTTCTTTTATCTGTATTATTTGTCTGTCTTACTTCTCTTCCTTTCTTCTATAAACTATTTTCTTCATCTACTCTCTACATAACTAAACTGTTTCACTGGAAATCTTTGTTGGTTAAGTCTATGAACATATCTTGAATAAACTACTGTTTAATAGAATATATGTATCTTGATAATATCGTTATGCATTATTGTATAATATGACTTACAAATGTTTTCTTGTGAAATAAAATATTAAATTATAAAAAAAACATTACCAGTATGTAACCTTTCCCAATACAATTCGACAATCTTTATAAAGTTGGCCCAATATATACTGAGCAAAATGTATTTAGCGCATCAAATGCATGTCATTTGAATAGACGAGTAACAAAGAAATACAAAAAGATCGGACAGGGAAAGTAGCAATCATGGAGGACAGTCAACCACAAAACACAGAAACAAACACGCAAACAGACAAACAAGAAGACAAAGGCAATATTAAATGCAAAAGACAACACAAACACAAAAGGGTTGACAATAGGGCTACCGCCTTGGAACGGTCAGTGGCAAAGTAGGCCACTGGGGGTTTAAACCGGTTCTAGGGTGCACCACACTTCACACTTACCCTACTGTCATCCCATTAAAACAGGACAGTGGAAATAAAGAAATCCCCGCCATGATCTAATCTCTAACCAACAAGGCAGCATCAATAGGCAATATAAGTAAAACACAAATATGCTCGTGTAAATATGATACAAAAAAACAATAGCCTAGAAAGCCACAATGAAGGTATTCATTGACTTGGCAGAAGCCAGAGCAGTAAGAGAATAAATCATTAAGGGCACGACAAGAAAGATCATGGACAAACATCAAACGCCACCGTCCCAATGGGCTTTAGGTAGGCGTCATCATAGGGTCCATAGCCTGTCCGGTCATCGTACAATTAAAGAGGAAAGCATGGTGGCGAACTGTAAAAGAGTCCACCACCAAGCATGCAGTACGTTGCAAAATGATAGGGTCATAACCTCTTTTGATAAACTTGTTAACAAGTTTAACAAAGATAGTATGAAAGTGATCATGACCAAGAATCTTACGAAGTTTATAAATCACATCACCATAGAAGTCAGGTTGTGATAGTCCTTGTCGCAGAAGAGTCCTTAAATTACTCTTATATTTAGAAAGAATATCAGGGTTACGATAATAAAATTTTGCAAAGGTTTTACGAAGTTTATGGTAACGGTAACCCTGACTGAGTAACTTTTTAGTTATACAAAGATTACGAATATTAAAGTCCTCAACTCGAGTACAAGCTCTAGAAAAACGAATGAGTTGAGACAGATACACCCCATAAGAAGTTGCTCGGGGAACATCCCCATCCAAGTGGGGATAATTAACAATGTCAAAATTAAAATCATCTCTCTTGTCATAGATTTTGCTAATTATTTTACCATATTCAATCGAGAGATCTAAATCAAGAAAAGAAGCGTTATTATCAGATATATTTTCTTTATTAAGCTGAAGTTCTTTAGGATAAATATTATCAACCATAGTTGGAAGGAAAGGGTTGTCAATGCTCAGTATGTCATCCAGATACCGAGAGGTTCATTAAAGGCTTCAATAACATCTGCCTGTGTATCTGGTGAAAGACTCAACATGAAATCTCTTTCATAGCAAAATAAAAACAGATCTGCGACAAGTGGTGCACAGTTCGTACCCATAGGGATACCAACAATTTGTCTATAATCGGTGGTACTATACCTGACGAAAATATTATCTAATAGAAAGATGAGTGCTTCACAAACTTCATAGCAAGTCCACATAGTATAATTGTCTAAACTGTCGTTAATAAAAAACGCTTTAATATTATTACATGCTAAAAATGCAGTATTTTCTCTAGCGAATGTTTTTTGAATAAGAGAAATTAGCAAAAGTCGTGTATGTTCGGGGTCAATGATAAAGTGACATAGATATGACCAATAATAATGCTACAAAGTCATTTGTAAACAAACTCGGTGATAAAAATAAAGCATATATGACGGGAACATACTTTTAAAGGTTATCGAACATCATTCTCATTTAAATGAAAAGTGAGGTAATTTTAAAATTGCGAAATGTGGAAATGCTTTTGTTTGAGAATAACAATCGCTTATGAACACATTTCAACGGGTTTTAAATAAAGACAGAATAGGCAAATCTTGTCAACGCCAAACATTACATTTGTTTAAATACAGATATAAAAATAAAGCAATACGTTTGTAAAATGAAATCAGTTGTTTTTAATATACGGGAGGTAATTCTGATAAGTCGCTTAAAAATAATACAATAACAAACACATTTGAAAATCACATCCTTACTTAACATTTCTAATATCTTCAAACAATTATTTCAATGTTAATATGTTTAATCTGTGTCCCTAAAATGTCGTGCTAAACTGTTTTCGGCCTATTTACCAAATATGGCATATTGACTAAATGTATTTAAAAGCAAAACAATCACTGCAAAGAAAGACAAAAATATCGGACAGGGAAAGCAGCATTCAAGGACGACAGTCACCCACAAAACACAGAGTAATACCATTCTGTGAAAAGCGAAATAAGGGTCAATTAGTAGTTATTACAGATACGAAATAGAATCGTATCAAAGATCCATAATAAATAATATTAATAAACTTACGGACTGTTAAAAGAGCTCCAACGCTTGACATCAGTGTCTAATACAAGATCATGAGGAAAGTAAAGGAAAACCCTAATAAAATGGGCCAAAATGTCGATGAGCACAAAACCTTCAACGCGGTATATGAAACACACGTGTTTAAGGAAAAGCTGGATCCATGAATGTCATACAATCCCCGCGGGATGATAAATAACAATATTGATTGGATGTACGGGGATACTTTTTACGGTCGCCACACGGCACAAACAACACTATTGTTCATATAAAGAAAGACAAACATATCGGACAGGGAAATCAGCATTCAAGGCAATTGATTATAAAATAAATATACAGATGTAAAATGTATAAATTGTATGCTTATTTTTCATTTGCAGTGGTTTTCGTTGCTTATCAGACATTTTGTCAATATGCCATATATGGTAAAAAGGCGCGATGACGTCATCGTTCTAAGATTGCCGCCTCCATTTATGTATCTTTGCACATTTTCAATAGGTCATATATTCTTTATTTTTCATGGCATTTTGATAATTATTTCAGTTTGTTTCAAGCTTTTTAAAAACATTTAAAATAAAAATTGTTTGAATATGGTGCATCAACCCCTTTAACATGGAGCATTCTAGGTTAAAAAAACATCTAAACATCTCAGTATGCATGGAATGTAAAATATAATTTAGAAATTACTAGAAGTCTGATCTAACACTAGTACATAATAGTACACACTCCAAAATATATTTAGGATTTTTTTTCCATTTTGGTTTGGTGGATGGCGTCGGGACGAAGAGATGTGGAAGGTGGATGGACAGGCTATTTTTAATAATTGTGAACATGCTTATTGTATTGTCAACAATTATTTAAGGAGGACTCCAATGGCGTGAAAGTCATTAATAAATAAAACGGCGGATACAACTGAATAAGAGAGAATCAGCGTTTTCCATATCATATTATATGCAGTTGTATACATATTTCCTGTGTTATCAATAACCACTTAGTGCTTATCGAGAAAATAGAGATACATGTATTTTTTCACGTACTTGCCTTACGGAATATATATTAATGAAGTGTTTGTTTTTTAATTACAGAATGACATCTTGATTGAACCGCATGAATATACGGTATGATTTATAGTATTTAATATTCTGTTCTTGCAAAAACCAATTAACCTGGTTAAGGTATGTTGTCTAGTATATTGACATGTGCTTGCTTCTCAGGGTATATTGTGTATTTCTCTTGAAGAACATTAATGTTCATAAATAAATGCTAGAACATAAAATAAATAATACACAGTCCCATTTAAAAACAAGTATACCTTTTAATTACATACGGACATTTAGATATATTCCCTTAAAAGGGATTAGGAGTACGAGAGGCGCCCCACTTATATTTGAACACTTTTGTTTAAGGTGGTTTTTTTCAGCGGAAGTGATTGTCATAAAAAATACGTGATTTAATGATGTGAAACTGTCATTTAGAACGTATGCATTAAAAAATAATATGCAATTTCACGCGGTCCTTTTTAAATTGCATTTTGAATAAGGTGTACACCATTTTCTAATTTGAAGCCTATATGTTGCTGTTGCCGTGGATTTTTACCTTAAACCAAATAATTGCACTAAATGCATATCATAATTGTTTAAACCTGTGTTTATAATTTAAATATGATCGTATGTTTTATTTTAAGACAAAAATATAGATGCTGAATTAAAAGCTCGACTTTTTATCGCAATATTAAAACATTGACAGATAATAGGAAAATTTGCTCCTGTGTTACTGATAATTTTATAAATTAACCAAATTAACTGTTTTTATCATATTTTGTGATATAAAAACATGAACAGTTATTGTTGATGTATATCATATATGTATATCGTATACCTTATAAATATATATTTGGTAAACAAATATATTATTTTTATCATTATTTGCAAATGTGTGTGTTTTGACCCTAAATTTTAAGTTATATATTTTTCTATCTTTTCTTTTGAGAAACTTATGAAACTTGTTTTTTATAGCGAAGGAAGTCACAAAAATGCCTGCAGTTAATGTTTTGAACTAGACGCTTTCGTAAATTTAGTCATTTTCATAGTTGAATTTCATGTTAATTTTCGCTAAAATCTTGAAAATCGACAAATTAAAAAAAAATGCATATTTCACTTTTCTACGTTCAGGCATGGACATATCGGATTACTATAACCTTTAACGATATTTTAAAAGCATTTGTGTTAAAATTTGTATTGCAGTTATTTTTATAATTGACGATTTTTGCTTCAAAATGTCATTCTCTACCCATTTTCAAAAATGCGGATGCAGCAACATTAGGAAGCACATGTCATAATGTTTCATATCGAAGGAATCATTAGAGTTGACATTACAATCAACATATTCGGCGAGAATTTCAAGATAGTTTATTCAGTTACACAATAAAAGTGTTCAAATATAAGTGGGGCGCCTCTCGTATATCGGAGTCTACACTTTCATATGCTGGTTGCCCATGGGATAAGCTAAATTGCTAATTAGTTGAACACAGGTCACAGTGTTCAATGGAGAACAAATGTCGCGGTAGATAAAACAAACGGTTTCAATATATTCACTTTTATGATGGCTGTTTGTATTTGCACACACCTTTTGCATAATGTCAGTACAAGCAATTCAGGAATGCTATATGTCAAGCAGATTCTGAGAAGAAGATTTTTTAATGTTCTCTATGAATGAATCCCTATAACAAATTATGGAATCTCCGAAATGATATTATATATGATGACGGGTTTGAAAAGGCAAACATTCTGAACAACATTTTAACGAACTCACCTTATAGCCTGGGAGATGAGATGACATTTAAATGATTTCAATTCACCTAAAACTCTAAAGGACAAATGCTATTTTATTTGTAACATAAATGTTCATCGATGATAATCAGGGGTGATGTAAAAGTTACACTCTGGGCCATATAATAGAACACAGGGGATATAACTCTAACTCGTTACCCTCTTTCATGTAAATATAGACTATAACGCAGTCATATTGACAATATATATCATGTCTTATATGGAAAAAAAAGATACTTATGTGTAAATAATAAACTATTATTAGTTATTACTATGTATACAAAATGTTTCATAATAAGTCATGTATGTACATGTTCTTGGGTCAATTCCAACTTTTGATACGTCTGATTGCAACACAAATGCCTTGACCAAGCAGCATTCGAGTGGTATATGTTTAAACTAATATCTTTTTCAGTTTTTTAAAATTTGAAATGTTTATAACATTTCTGAAATGTTTACCTTTAACCTGAATTTCAATTGAGATTTAGTGTAAAGGGAGGTAATTAAAGATTTGCAAGTTTTATTAAAAGACTGAATTTCGTTATATATGCATGGGTTATATTTTATGATATTCTATTATTCATGTTAAATTATTCTTTACTATGGTAATTTTAACGCACTTAGATCCATAGTGTGTGTTGTTAGCACATGTTATAGGTTCGTAAAAAGTAAGAATGACTTTTATAAAATGAAATTATTGTAGACTACAATCCTTTAGTTTGTTTTAAATATACAATATGTCACACAATTTAATACATGTTACACATTTTGTAGTTGAAATGTTTGTACTATAAACGGGATTTTGTTCTATTTCATCCAAGAAAAATCCCATCAAAAAACAAGAAGCAATTGCATGAAAATGTATATGATAAATACATGTACAGTATACATGCATGTGTACAATTTAGTTACTTACGACACGCATCTTGTTCAATATATATACACTACACTCGCACTTTTTGAGCGTAAGATATACTTATCGTATACCACGAACTTTCATTCCGTCCAGACTTAACGTAGCTGTTTTACAATGCTTATTAGAGAATATTACCTGGTGGGGAAATCTTTATTTATACTAGTGAGGTTTGGTTCAACCTAGAACCTGGCTTACAATCCAGCGCTCTTTTTTGCCACTGACCATTCTAAGGCGGTAGCCCTATTTTCTACTCCTTTATGATTGCATATCTTGCCTTTTTTTAATTTTGTAATTTTTGTTTCGGTCTCTGCGTGTTTTTGGTTGTCTGTTGCCATTGAATGCTACATTTCCTGTTCGACTTGTGTATCTAATTTTCTAGAGTTAACTGGTGCCAACATAACACAGTTTGGTTGTGGTCACTTGTAGCACGGTCGATGTCATTTCCTTTGATGAATGCAGAGCATTAAATCGTTTAATTTTGGGTAACTAAAGGAGCGTGGCTATACCGTGCTACAACTACCAGATATTGGAATTTAGAGTACGGTCATTATGACGTCACAGTGTAACTAAGTAAACCATGCTACAAAACAGATAGAGTCTGGTCTCAGCTCGTTGGTTATTTAAACACCTCGATGGGCTACGCCATCTCGGTATTTTAATAAGCCAGTTCGCTGAGACCAGACACTATATATTACATAATTAATAATTCGGACAACCACATCGCAATGGTCTGTTCATATATCCCTAAGCCGCACTAAGGAATGACTTTTAAATCGAATGTATAACCCACCCCCTTCCAACCTGGAAAGTTAAAGTTACTCGCACACAGACGTATACCACCCCGCCGACCAGGAGAATCACATCCTAAATTAATAACCCACCCCCACATCGCCATCTCCCAAGTCCTCGGATATTAATTGACCTCCATCTCCCTTTTTTATCTAAGTAACACCCTGCTGGAAACATGTACCGCAACCTGAAGCTGTTTTCCTTCTTTACTCCATCTCTTCCTGCATTTTGTCAAGTACCTCTCAGCCTTCACCACTCCTTCACCTGGCCGAAATAGTTTCCTTTCCACCTCCCTTTCCTGGCTTTTGTTTTACGACCAAGGTAAAGCCACCTCTATTGAGAATATGCAGCCCTTTTAACAAAATCAAATAAAACACTTTTCAAGTGCTCTCTAAAAGTACCTGTTTCTTAACTTCTCTCCGTTTTACCAAAGTAAAGCTACTTTTGATAAGATCTACCTGGAAAAATAACTTATCAAGAGTCACCACCAACCCTCAACCTCAAGTGCTTTTTGAGATTCCACTACCACCGCACACACTCACATACACCTCTCGAATATCGAGTACTTTCCTGGAATTCCCAATCCCACACTCCTTAAAAACTATTATCCCCACCTCTTTACAAAATCACTGATCCATATTCAATTTTGTTACAACCCTAAAAGTAACAACTGCACTAAAGGTAACAAGTTGCACTAAATGTTACACTGTTGAGACTAAAAGTAACAACTGCTGCGCTAAAGGTAACACAATTTTTGACCTGCACTAAAGATAACACTTTTATGTCCTAAAGGTAACAACACATTCTTGGTGCATTTCTTATTGGAAATTCAGGTTGCTCAGCTCAACATGTTATTTATTTCAGCAGAATGCTTGCACGTGTGTTGTACAAATAAAATACAATAATTAGTTTTAGTTTTATTTGTGTAATGTTGTGACCTCATTTTAAGATTCTGCTCATACTTATATGCTTACCATCGATTAGGGCATTATTATTCTTTCAAATGTTTACCAACGATTGGCCATTCGGATTCATGAAATCGGTATTAATTGTGTACCTATATATTTGAAACCACATTTATATTGATTTGAGTTATTAAAAGCTAGGACAAATTCAAACATCAGCCAGTCCGGATTAATAACACCGGAGCTATGGTGCTTCATTTAGTATAATATGCAATGTGTTGTCTCGTAAAGACGATATGCCCCTCATTTGTCATCAGATATGTAACAGACTAGGCATGATTGTTGATATTAATAGAAGGTCAGACAAGTTTGAAAACCAGTTGGATCACAATGGTAACACTAGATTTATGGTCCTCTAATTATTTAAAAATGCTACATTTCGTTTCATTATCGCCTTAGCTCCCTCATTATCCATCCGATCACTACCAAACTCGGCCAAGTTGTTGATATAAATGTATGCATGGGCAAGGTTGAAAAAACATTTTTGATCTATTCAGTCACACCACAGTTATGACCCTTGTCGTTTTATTCTAAAATGCTATATTTTTCTTGGTTAATTCTCTAGATAATTCACTTTTCACCTGATATCTTTCAAACTTGGTCTAAGTATATACATTAATGATAGCTTGGATCAATTGAATAACCAGCCAACTTTAAGCAGAAACAACAGAGTTGTTGCCCTTTACTGAATAAAAGTGATATGTTTTGCGTTGTTAAAATTGTAGGTCCTTTTTATTTATTCGATCTTTACCAAACTTGCGTATGTTAATATCGATAGCATATCGGGGGTGATTCTCATAACAAACTGAAGTTGACCAATCAGTGGATGGTGATTTTATTTTTGTCCAGACCTCGTTTTGATGTCACAAAATTAATGTTAAAGAAACGTTGCTCCAGACCATCGTGTGGACTTCTTTGAGAGAAGTCTCGCGAGAGGTCTGGATGATCGAGACTAACAAACTTAATTTTATTGACTGTTGTGTAGCAGTCTATAACTTTGACACCAACGTGTCAAACCTATAAAATAGTGGACACGTCCATGGTCGAATCAGTAGACTGCTTCACTATGCATGTCCCGGTTCACTCTTGAAAACAAGCCTTAGCCGTGGAGCAGTCTACTGTATCAGCTGTATATGTGGAAGTATCCATTTAAGCTAAGGTAAATCAAATCAATAAATCATTTAGATTATATTATTAATGTATTCTGTTTCAATTTAAAACAAATATACTAATACATACACAAAGAAGGACATTCAACATAAAACACTACATATGTTCATGCAACAATCATTGAATAATGATGGAATATTAATTTTAAAGAAATTAGCATCAACGTGTCAACAAACGTGTCATTTTTTGGCAGGAAAACTTACACAACCGAAACAAGCGTCTATCTGAGTAGAATAATAATAAGCGCCAGTCTGTCAGAGAACCAGACTAAACGGAAACAAGGGTCTATCTTGGTAGAAGAAGCGGTTACTTCCACTGAAAAATCGATATAAGTATATGGGCTAGCACCCGAAGGTGCAAGCCAAAAAGCTCGGACGAGTTTGAAAACCAGCAGAAACAGTAACTCTTTTCAATATTTAGTATCGTACACTGAGAACCCAGGAGTAGTGGGTTCAAATTTCACTGCAGGTATTTTTTTCATAAGAAACCTTGGTTCATGGGTTCAATTGTATTATTATTATTTTTTATTGTTTTTTTAGGTGGTGATATTGGGGTCCAATTTGACCCCGCCCAATGCGTCAGTTACATAGACTTATATAGGGAAAATTTAAAAAATCTTCTTTTCTGAAACTGAAATAGTCAGAGGTTTAATATTTTGTATTTACCCTCAGCTTATGGTCCTCTACCAACAGTTTAATATGTTGTGTTTACCGCGCAAGCCTTCCCGTGAACTGCCTCAGCTTGCGGCGTGCTCCTCGTGGGCGCTGCCGCTTCGTCCGGCGACTAACTGTCAACTTAGAACTGGTACCTGCTTAAGGTCCTTTACCAAGTTTGTTCAAATGGTGAATCTGGGGTTAAATTTGACCCCACCCCTGGGTCACATGTCAACCTTGGTTTGAGTGTTTATATTAACAAAAGTTTGATTTGTTTTAAAGCTAGCCAAACTTGAGCAACATACATCCCTCTCCCTATATCTTGGTAATTGAAGACACTTGATAAAAAATAGTTTGATACTGCCATATCATAGACACAATCCTTCTATCACCACACCCCACACCATCCCACCATGGACACCATATAGCCAGTAGGGTGATATAGACCCTCTTGGGCCTCTTGTTGCTATTAAGGTTGTTTTGTTTGTTTGTATGGTATATTACGTCATGTTCAACTCATGTAAGGGTATATATGACGGTAGATTTTTTGTGATCACCCAGATTTTCCTGGGTAGAACCAGTACTGTACACCTCCCGCCATCCGTAAGAATGTTGCTATTAAGATTGATTGTGTAAAGCTGATGCTGACAGAGGACTTAGTAATTAAATAAAAAACATGAGATATAGGGTCCTATAGAAACCACAGCGTCTGAACGCAATAGCATCGTAGGTCCGCACTGTACTGCAAACAAGGACTTGATAATACAATGAAAGAGACAGAAAACAACAGAAAGAGTGGTGAAGACAGGGTTACCGACTTGGAACGGTAAGTAGGCAATAAGGCCTACTGGTTAGCTTGAATCGATGTTATATGCGCACAATCCTCGCTATTATCCTGTCTTCAGCGCCCAAATAGACAAGCCATCGTAAACAAAAATACATCCCATCAAAAGGAATTCTCTAACAATAAAGTCCACATCTGTTGTTTTTTGTCTCTTTTTTTATTGTATTATCAAGTCCTTGTTTGCAGTACAGTGCGGACCTACGATGCCATTGCGTTCGGACGCTGTGGTTTCTATAGGACCCTATATCTCATATTGGCCCGAGATAGCCATATGAGACCCGAGAGCTTTAGCTCGAGGGCCTCATATGGCTATCGAGGGCCAATGTCACAAAGAGGAGCACCTACCCCAGTTAATGACCTGTTTATTACATGTGTAACCAAAACAATATTATTTTAGATAGATTATTAGATCTAAATTGCGCAAATGATTTTAAATAACTTTTATCTACTTGTGTATTTTTTTTAAATATGACTCTTTATTTAGATCCATTTTTATTCATTGATTTACATTAATAAAATAAACGTATGACGTTAATACATCTCAATCATAGGATGTGCCATTTGAAATTGGCAATTCGGTACCTTGTTCCCAAGCCACCAATTAACACCCTTAATTACACTGACGTGATCTTTGTAACAAAATCGTCATAATGGTGACGTTGTGTTTTCCAGTGACGTTTTTATTCCACGGCATTGACTTTGTCAGTTTCTTGCTGTTAATTTTTGAGCTTGTAGAAGAAAGGAAATTTCAAAAATAGCCAGTCAAACATTTGTTCACTTCATATTCACGTCATATTGTGATTTAGAACCCGTCCTCATCTGTGTATCGTTTACTAGCGATCACGTGCGTGTACTATGATAATCTTGACAGGGTAGCGAGCGTTCTGTCTGCCATTCTCAACCGTCGCAGTTGTCGTTGGATACACGTGCCCATGACTGGTTTGTGGTCGATTATTAAAACATATCTACAATTTAATGCTACATATATGTAACGCAGTCTAGATTTAAGATGGATTTTCGGCCCGTCATATGTTTATTTTGGCCGTTTTTGTTACTATATATAGTAACACATGTAATAAGTGTGAATATGTGATAGTAGTATGAGTAAAACACAAATATCTTCTTTAAAATCACAGATATTTTTGTGTATATTTCAAAGTAAAACGGCGCCCCAATAATAAGGGAGCTTATGCTTGACTTTCAATTAAAACTTAACATTTTCTAGAGGGCATATCAGGCGATTTTTATTAATAATTTGACATTATTTATGCATATGATTGTCCTTTTGATATATTTGTAAATTTCTTTGATATCTTTACATTATTAAAATTCAAATGTTCCTCTGCAAGTAGCTATATTGTGATATAAAGACACATAGTTATCACTTAGCACAAGTTAATATACATAATTATGAAATAGTGTGTTCACATTCGTAGTCATATTTATTAAACAGCAATATTTCATTACTAAAAACACAAGTATAGTATCTTTATAGGAAAACATGACGTTTTTGGCAATACAAATATGTTATAGTCCACATTTACATGCGGAGGGTTATGCGTTTCCTCCCCTGTTTTTGGACGGGTAAGCCTATTATGTCATTGCTACATCACCTCTTAAGGAAATTAACAGACATCTCTCTTTTAAAAATATAACATGTGTACTTAATAAACAATGATAATTGAAACCCGGAATATTAAGAATAACAGTAAATCCATATTAAATAGGAATGCTTACAAAATTACCCATTAATAATAAACGAAATTCAGTTGACATCAAAACGAAACTTGCAAATCTTTGGATCGGTCAGAAATGTGTTTTGTTGCATGTGTAAATATTGCAACTACTGTATTACAGGTTTTACCCCACTTATGGCCTGTTCTTCACGTCGTAACGGGATCGTCAATCACCTGCAACTACTAACATAGTGTGTCTACGCCCAACTTGTTTAGATGGGATGCAATACCAAAGACAGTCCGATGCCTTTCGTTGTTCCTTTGTTTTGTTTGATGACGGCGACGTTTGATGTTTGTCTGCAATCTTGTCTTGTCGTGCCCTTAATGGTTTATTCTCATGTTGTTCTGACTTCCACCACGTCATTGAGTACCTTCTGTGTGGCTTTCTAGGCTATTGTTTTTTGTATTTATATATATACACGAGCATCTTTGTGTTTTACGTATATTGCCTATTAATGCTGCCTTGTTGGTTAGAGAATACTTCATAGCGGGGATTTCTTTATTTACACTGTCCCGTTTTATTGAGATTTCAGTAGAGTAAGTGTGAGGTTTTGTGCACCCTAGAACTTAGTTTAAACACCAAGCGGCATTTTTTGCCAAGGACCGTTCCAAGGCGGTAGCCCCATTGTCAACCCTTTTGTGTTTGTAATGTCTTATTTCGCCTTTTATTCATCTTTAAAATTGTTCTTTGTTTCTGTGTGTGTTTGTGGTTGACTGTCTTCCTTTAATGCTGATTTTCATGTTCGACTTTTATATCTATATTATCTTCTGTTATGGTTTAGTGATATTATTATGCATATTCTTATCCGTGTTATTTTTGTAAGTTTGTTTTCTTGTGATAATGTTTTAAGAAATATACAAAATCCTGTGCAAATAGCCATTTCACACAGTATCAAGTTACATAAGGACACACTAATCTCTTTAACTATATATAAATGACCGTTTAGGATATATGTATTACAAAATTTCATTTACACATTTTGTATACATAGTAATAAATACCAATAGTTTATTATTTAAACATTAGGTAAACTGTTTTCATATACAACATGAGATATTTTCTGAATATGGATGCAGTATAGAACATATTTACATGCAGTAAGGAGTTATTTTCCCTGTTTGCTGTGGTCTGGCCCAGTGTGTAACTTCAACATCACCCCTGTTTGACATCTAGGGACATTGAACTTACAAATAAATTAACATTTTTCCTTTATAATCTTAGATGAATTAAACTCGAAATGTATGGCGTTTCTGTACTTCATGGTCCGGACTATTAATGATGAAAATAAAGCAATTCGGACATTACTATACATATCTAAACTAATTCATGTTGAAACACCGCCTATAGAATTTAAATCCTTGCTACAAACAGTGTAACTTGGCAAGGCGGCTATTCCTGATATGATTAATAATAGGATTCCTAAAGAGCTTGCATCTGAATTATCTGTCCCGTTATCTAAGTTGTTTAATTTCTCGTTACGAATGAGTAAGGTGCACCTAACGTGAAAATAGCCCATAAGCATCCATTGGTTTTGAAACAGGTGTTAACCAAAGTGTTGGTATACCTAAATTATTCTTATTCTAGTCGCGCACTATTTTATAGAAATATTTATGACTGTAGGCTTCAGCCATACTTAGGAAAACTACTTATTTGTAAGTATTTAAAGGCTTTTTCACAGTTCAAAGTATCGTCTCATAGATTAGAGGTTGAAGCTGGCAGATAGTCAATACAAACTAGTACTACTGTTCACGAAGAAAGTGTAAGATATGTTATATTATAGAAAATGAGTATCCTTTTATTCTAACATGTATATGGAACTAAGGTTGTCATGTATTCATCCATATTAATATAAAAGATCAAATATATTTAAACGTGTTGATTTGTTCAAAGTCAAAACATGTCAGTTTTAAACAAATTGGGTATATTCATCTTGAAGGCAGTTAGATTAAGAAATGAAATATTATATGCATGATAATTAACCTTGTTAAATATATCTGTATATATATGTGTATATTTATATGCTTTTGAAAGTACTGTAGCAGTATTTCTGAATGAGTATACAAGTATGTGAGTATGTAAATAAGCCTTTAAGTATGTGTGTATGAATTCACATGAAAATAAATTAATCAAAACATTAAGAAGATACTGTTTAATAAAGTTCGCAAGATGTTCTTGCTATATAGTGAACATCTTCCCCACGACAGAAACTGTATTAGTTTAAGTTCTGTCATCATTATTCTACATGACATGACGTCGATAATTATATTGCTACTGATTATGCGAATGACTGGTACAGTACTAAATGTAATCAACATCCAACTTTTGACACATGGTTTAAGCAAAAGGGACTAAAAGTAATTCAACTTAATATTCATTATCTTTATCCTAAACTGGATGAGATTAAACGATTAAGGCAAGAATGTTGAGAATTTCATAGTCAAAAACGATGTGTATTTTTTTAATGATAACAAATCGCATACTTATTTACAACCAGCTACGTTCTTCCATTGATTTAGCAATATGCGATACAACGCTCTTGATGGATTATTCATGGAGTGTTGGTGACGACCTATGTAAAAGTGACAATTTCCCCATATTTCTTGAAAATGTCGGCCCTCCACTTTTCGGAAAAACGAAACGATGGAAACTTCGCAAAGCTGATTGGGATACGTTTCAATATCTTTGTGAGGAACAATCACAGCCTTCCGTTTTCGAGGATGTCGAAGAAGCAACGACGCTTTTAAGCTAAACCGTTCATGATATAGCTGATCAAACTATTCCAAAAGTCCAAAGCTCCAACATAAACCATGATACGATGATGACTGCAAAAGGGCAGTCAGCGATCGTAAAGCTGCATTTAATGCTTTTAACTTGCGACCAACTCAAAATAATTTAGATAATTTTAGAGTTTTTTGAAAGACCGTCGTACTATAAGGGAAGCAAGAGGAAATCCTGGAGATATTATGTCTCTAGACTGAACTCTCGCTCCGGAAAATAAACGGTAAAAGTACTTTTAGCTGTGTAAATCATCCTAAAACTGATTATAGATATTACATCTGTCAAACATATTACAAGCACTTTGGCAGAAACATTTTCTAAAAACTCTTTTTCTGAAAATTGTCTACCAACTTTTATAAAAAGAATAAGAAACTAAAAGAACAGAAGAATCTGAATTTCAAGTCGAAAATATTGGAAAATACTATAAACTGTTCACTCTCAAAGAACTTCGAGAATCCTATAAAAAGGTTCATGATGTATCAGCTGGTCCTGATGATATCCATTAACAATTATTAAAACACTTACCTGAAACCTGTTCCTCTACCCTTCTTGATATATTTAATAAGGTTTGGGTGAAAGGAAACTTCCGCGATTCTTGACGGGAAGAATCGTTATTCCAGTCCCCAAACATGGAAAGGATCATACGGACTCGTTTGGTACCTGGAATCCAACAAACTGATAACATAGTATCAAAGTGGATTCCGGTGCCAAAGAGGCACAGCTGACAATCTTCCGATTTGAATCATTTATTAGGGAAGCTTTTATAAAGAAAAACATCTAGTCGCTGTATTATTTGATTTGGAGAAAGCTTATGATACTGCATGGAAGTACGGTATTACCAAATTTTTAGAGAATTTCTTAGATGATAGACAATTTTGTGTCAGAATGTGTTCAACTCTCTCTTACATTCATGAACAGGAGATGGGGGTGCCACTGGGCAGCATACTCTCTGTCACCCTGTTTAATACAAAACATAATATAATAGTTAAAAGCATCAATCTTGGTGTGCATTGTTCTCTATATGTTGACGACTTTGTTATATGTTATCGTGCAAGAAACATGAACACTATTGAGAGTCAATTTCAGCAATGTCTCAATAAACTTCAGACCTGGTCTGATGAAAATGGTTTTAAATTTTCTAAATCTAAAACTACATGCACTTTTGTCAACTGCGTAAACATCATGAAGACCCTCGTTTTACACTGGATGGTTCATCAATACCAGTAGTAGATGAGACAAAATTACTTGGTCTTATTTTTGACCGTAAATTAACGTTTATAGCACACCTTTAATACTTGAAGGCGAAGTGCCTCAAAGCTCTTAACTTAATTAAAGTTGTTGCAAACACTAATTGAGGAGTATATCGAAAAGTACTTTTACAACTTTATAGATCTCTTATGAGGTCCAAGCTGGACTACGGCTCAATAGTATATGGATCGACTCGCAAGTCATAATTTGCAGATGCTCGATCTTATATATAATCGTGGATAACGACTCGCCTTAGATGTCCTTTCGTACATCACCAGCCCAAAGTCTATATTTTGAAGCTAATGAACCATCACTGTCTCATAGACGGTACAAATTAACCCTTCAATATGCCATTAAATTACAATCTTACCCTTCTAAACCAACGTTCGATACTGTTTATAATATAAACCTCTTTTTGATCGAAAACCGAAGGTCATTCATCCATTTGGTCTTGGTATTAAACCACATTAAGAGACATTAAAATCGACCTAAACTTGATCGCCAAGTACAAAGTACTACAAATTTCACCATGGAATTTGGATAACCAACAACTATTTTCGATCTTTGTAATAGTAACACATCTAGTACAGATCCTACTATCTTTCAATGAAAAGTTAATAAAATTAAATCGAAATGCAGCAGTTTTCAGCATATATATACACAGATGGTTTTAAAAGGGAGATAAGGTAGCTGCGGTAGCATAAAGCGCCGCCTGCCTGACAATGACTCTTTTCAGCTGAACTTAAGGCAATTGAACTTGCCTTAAACTATATTCAGGAATCGAATTATGACCAATTTTGTTATCTTTTCTGATTCCCTTATATCTCTTCAAGCCCTCGGTAATATGAAACATGATAACCCAGTTGTGCTTCAGTTTATAGAAAAATACAATTCTCTTATAGTTGATAATGTTATCATTTTCTGCTGGCTTCCAAGCCATGTTGGAATGCGTGATATAGCTGATAGGGCTGCTACGGCAGCATTATGTTTACATATATCTAATACCATGTAAACTTCTGTACTGATTTTAAAAGGATGTATTAACACATCTTTTCGTAACTCTGAGCAAGCCGCTTGGTATTTTTCGGTGAACAATAAACTCAATTCAATTAAACCGTTACTCGGGGAATGGCGTTTTTTCTAGTAGACCCATTCGTCGAGAAGAAGTTGTTCTAGCCCGGTGCAGGATAGGGCAAACACGTTATACTCATTCATACTATTTGTTTTATTACAAGGTCAGCACTTACCATAATATATACCCTGTTTTGCACCGTTATCGGTCAAACATAGACTGTTGGAATGTGTAGACTTTAATCCTATACGGCAAAGGTACTTCAATGTTAATACTATGAAAGAGTTATTTGATACTATATATTTTAGTCTTGTTTTAGATTTCCTGAGGGAAATCAGACTTTATAAATCATTATGATATGTTCTTATATATATTTACTTGTTTATACACCCGTTGACGGGCATTTGTTGATTTACATATATTCATAGTTTATATTACTACCATATCATACCATATTTGCAAATAGTTTTATCTTTATAATTTTATATTTACATAAAATGTTAATTACTAATTCATTTCTTCATCTTTCATCAGTTTTTTGCGCACAATATGACATATGAATGTGTCGACGTGCCGTAAACACCATTCATTCCTTCATTCAGATCATACTCAACAATATAGTTTGATTTTCCTTTTTCCATCTTATCGAGCCACTTAGAGTTGCCAGTAGGCAGTAGTTGGCACATAGCCTATCCATACAAGTTATTTGCATAGATGTCTATTATGTATTTACTTTCTTTCTCACTATCATCATGACAACAAACAACTATATACCCGTAACCATAAGCAGTATGCTTTTGATATGCTTCTGTATATGATTTTTTAGGATTATCAAGAGTCAAAGAAATGTCTTAAGTTATTGCTTCAAAGTCAGCACATATATAAAAAACGGAACCATTAATTGTCTATCTTAGTTTTAAAACTTAACCTCCTCGTTTTCTGCTGGCATTTGTATTGCTTGTTTCTTTAAACGTTTACTAATGTAAAGCACTGCAAGCATCTCTTGCAAAATATTTTTTTCTCCTTATGTGATGTTTGATTAAACATTAACCTGTTAAACTCCTTTATCCATACATACATGATAATGATTTTTTTTCTTTCTCGCTAATTGAAAGCATGTTACAAGTATTTTCTCCTTTATTTTAACCCAATTGGCTACTGTTGATAACTAGTTGAATACTTCAGAACATATTGCACGTGCGATTTTAGTCGCTTGCTAATGACACAATATAAAAAACAGTCATACTAAAAAAGCACACATGCTAAAAAGTAGAAATATTAAAAAAGTACATGCAGCATAGCATAACGAAGATTTAGAGACGCATTTCGACAGGACACTTGTTATATTGCAAGAGTGACTCGCTATACACCTCTAAAAGTGACAGAACGTACTCTTTAGTTAATGCATATAAACAAATTAATGTATTATTACTGCATAGATACTATTGCGTATACACACATATATATATTGTTTTAGGACTGGATATGTCACCACTGTGTTATTTAATACAACTAACACCTTACTAACCCCAATGACACATACGGGTACGGAACACAGTCTATAATCGCTTACTGGACACACTACTCGAGTTGCATGCGTAAATAGTTAACAAATATTAAAACGAATATATAATACAGTAAGTTATATAGTACCAACAGCTTAGCGATACATCTATTGCAACAGTGTAACAGTGTATACAAGATTTTTGAAAAATTAAAAATCAGGTTGTTCGAATACTCTTCACCTTAAATGCAAGCAACAGTACCGGTACTGACTTTGATAGCAGAGCTACAATAATACAAATATGAGAAAGAGTAATATGAAATTTACTAGAGGGTAACAAAATATTTCTCTGTAACCTCACGCTGCACACATGATAACGTTTCATCAGTATATTTCAAATGGTATGGTGCGTTTTTACATAACAAAGCCGAATCGTTTGCGTAAGTAAACTTCACAGATACAGTCACATACAGACGCATATTATATATTCAAAAATCTTAACATGTGAGGAACATAGTAAAGAATATTAGTATATAAGCGCAAATATAGACTTTCATTGCGGTCAAAATTACGGAATAAAGGGAAAACGCTATAAACTGAAAGATGTTACTAAACCATAGACTGTATTAAAACAATTGTGTCAATTCGCATATTGTGCTAAATGAAACTACGTACAGTTAACGTAGAAGTGTCATTATAAATATATATGTTCGATAGAAACTTATAACAAATAATAATGCAATGATAATATTATGGACACACGTCCTAATAGTCTTAGGACACGGGAAAAAAAACAGGCATGTGGCTCATTACGGGATATAAAATAGATACCTTTGATATTTACACGACAAAGGAAAGTATCTCAACGGTTATCAACAAATCATTACCACGAGTTAAACTAATTCACACCCTCTACATGTGGTAATTAGTCGTGGATAGGCAATACCGCGGGACCAATGTATTACATATGTTAAATACTGTATATAAGACTGTAGATAGATACTTCCAAATCAGTTGAGTTCTCACTCGACCAGCACACACTAAAAATCAATTAAACCCTTGGTGAAATTGAAATCAGATATACAAGCAATAGAAACGGTAAACAAACTCGTATTTGCTTGCGAACAAAAAGTATATTTAAGCGGTAAACAAACACGCAATATACAGTGTATATACACACACATAATTCACTACATGTGAATGTGATGGTCTGAAGACCAATTCTCACATTATAAAGTAGAGAATATTGGAGCTTGGTGAACCATTAGAATCGACTCTTAGTGTTACTCAATTGAGTGTAGCTTAGTGTATTTATTACACGAAGAGACTAAACGATTACACAAAAATCTCGCCAGATCATGAACTGGAGAATTATAATAAAGTAACATACACACTCAAAGCGATAACAACACGCAGTAACTGTTACAATACAACAAATTGCAACAAACTTACAATACACTGAAAACAGAGAATGTTCGGTAGGTGATTGTAACAGCATACACTACTCGATCGGCACATGCCAGCCTCTAGTACTTTGATACTAAATTAGTGTGAAAACGATCTAACATATACATGTAAAGATTGGAATTGAATATATATAACAATACATAGACCACGGTGACACGCGATACCACACAGTTTTAACACATACTGGAAGAGAATACACAGGTAAAATTCACAAGGGTGGATATACGTGTATACGGACTAATAAGTCAAATATATAAGTAACACAACGGTGCCTCTTTATGGCAGCTGACGAAGGAATTTTTATTCCGAAAGATCTTTTGCATACAGGATGTTGTTTTCCTGGTAAAGTAGACACTGTTGTCCTAGTTAAAATACTTTGTAAGATATTTTAACATAACTTATCTAAAGTATTATACTGCCTCCGTGATTAAAACACGGGGAAGGTAGTCTGTATGGTTAATACAGATACAGCTCACATATTAATGGTACACATAATATAGCCGAGTACACTATACATTGTTTAGAGACAATCGCCTACTCTAATGTGAGCTTGGTGTGAGTACAGTATTAAGGACATACACATATAATAAGCTGTTAAAATATACTGTAACATGCATAATAAACACTCGGGGTAAGATTCCCCAGGGGCATCTCGCTAACTGGGAAGGCTAACCCTTTGAGGTCAGTTGGGCCCTCTGCTGTGGTCAGACGCTTGCAAACCCCCTCAAACATTGATATCTGATTTACAGTAACAGGAAATGTAATTCCTTTGCAATTAACATACTCTATATGCGTTTTATACTTAACGTTTGATATTCTTTGAGGATCCGTTTTATCTAAAAATGTATAAGCTAAGTAGCACCATCTAAAGCACTCATTATCGTTTTCATTTTTTATATTCATTAAACCTTTTCTGTGGTGTTGCAGTTCTTTCGGTAAATCTAAATACGAGCTACCTCGTAAAGGCTTATGCTTTACCCGATTTACATGATGCGCATCATCTGATGCAATTGTCCAACCATTTCCCATTTGAATCCCATTTCCAATTATATTTACAATTTCATCAGCTGCTTTATGTAGTGCATCTTTAATTTCATTAATATCTGTTATTTATGTTGCTTTGGAAGTAAAATCAACTGTTTTGTATTATAATGCCTCTGTTTTTATCTCCAACCCCTAAAGACATCTTAAACATAAAGAATATATGTTGTCCTATCCATTTTCAGGGTCCCCTCTGGCTTATATTTTCTTTGCGCCACCACTTGCGCCAATTGAGATAAGTTGGAGCCAAATTAGAAAAATTGGAGCTAAATAGCTCCAGTGGCAATATACATTCATAAACTGTATATACATTCATATACCCCGGTAATATATACAGAGTATTTAATACACATAACAGTTAGATATTAATAATAATTAAGGAGACACATTGAATGGAATAAATCAATTTATGGTATATTTCATTGTAATAAGATTTCAATTTTTAGTAAACACTGTTGCATTGCTTTCCTTCACAACATTATCCATGTGAAATAATTCCTGAAAGTAACGCAGATGGGCATGTGCCAGTATATCTCATATGATCTCATTATTTAGAGGGGTTTTGAAAGTTTTAATTATTTTAAGTCAATTTAGAAGCAGATCATAGATCAGTGAATGTGAACAAGCACAGGCCAGGGCCCGGTTTTATTTAACAACTTACAACAATTATGATTGTATGTTAATTTCTTAAATTCTTTACTTTGATTTACAATTCACAAATGAATGCGATTTCATTTCATTTTTGATTTACAATTCACAAATGAACGCGATATCATTTCATTTTCTTATACTTCAATATTTCTACACATAATGCACACGTACGTATCTACATTTAATGCTTAGGTGCAAACTTGTGAACAGTTTTTAAAATTTGAGACTTATCGTAAGATGTTTAATAAAACGGGACCCAGATGTAAATATCATCCAATCAAATTCTTCATAAAATTATATTGAACTCAGTGAAAGCCATTAGATTACCAGTAATGCATATTAATCACTTCATGCCCTGAAGTCAAACGCATGTCACACTAAACTCAATGGTGGGCATAGACACGTGTTAAATGTTCATTTTTTTATTTGCACATTTTGTCTCAAGGGTACTTAAATGATTACCCTGATTAAAGGATGTGTATTATTGAAAGGCCCCATTGTTTCATTTTTAGTGTTAAACAAGAAAAGCTATAATACGTGTATTATAGCATGGGGAGTACGGACATATTTGAAAGGCAGTGAAAGGATGATATTGTTAGCATGACATATTAACAAGAATTTGATATGTATTTATTTTAAAGTTGTGATTATCCCAGAACTAAGTTTGTACAGCTCAGTAAGTGTGCCAGGTTCCCCGCCAGTACATGAACCTGGATCTCTTTTCTCGAAAGAAAAGCATGCTTCCTTACACTACAGAGATGTTCCCAACAGCACAGAGCGTACAAAAAATTAATCAGCCAACTTAAATTTAGATTAAACATGTTTTACTTCAAATTATTTATATTTACATAATACATTCTAGGCACTGATCTCAACTCTTAAAGTATGTCCTTTGTATGTGCCAGATGAAACTGCAGGTTATGCTTATAAATTAATTCCAACACTTAATTAAAAAGAAACCCTGTGAAAACAAGCAAATTCAGCGAAGTACAAGTCCACTATATGTGAAACCACCGATCGTAAAATAATGGATACTCCTCAGAAATAAGAAAGTTATAACCAACGTCAAGTTTTCGTGAAGACAAAATCGAGTATTTAACCCATATAATGACCTTCAGTGTGACCTTGACCTTTATATTTTAGTATTGTAATGTGTTGTCATGATGAGTATATATTGAAAGTGTGATGAAGAAATATCAAGAAATGAGAAAGTTATAGCCAATGTTAAGTTTTCGTGACGGACTCCAGATAAGCAATTTCTGTGAGACTTCAAATTGAAGCAATAAAAAAAAGGGAGTGAAAACAGCATTGCAAATTAACAATTGCTAGTTTAATAAAGTCATATTTTGAAGTAAAAAGCAAAAACATAACATTTACTCTTTAAAGTAATCTGAATCAGCACTACAGATTTATTTAGGAAGTAAAATATCGTTTGACATGGAAGTTTGTCTGGAGCTCTGTAATTAAAATAACAAGTCTTCACGAAAAACATTTTTAGCTACTAGCCCACAGGGCATATGACTTACAAAAATTGACTAGCCGAACACATATCTACTGACCCGAATTTTTTACCTGTAATTTGAGTGTTATTTTTAGACAAAATTAATACGTATATTGTCACAGAAAGTTACATGTTCTCTAGAATACTATCATAAATAATTAAATAAAATAAAGAACTTGATTGTTTTGACACTTTGTTCTCAGTCACTGGGTATAAAAATTATGCGTTAGGTTTAATAAGTGTTGTTTTTTTGAGTCCCTAACGTCTGCATTATTTTTATTCTGCCGCGTTACGCTCTTTCGAAATAATGAAGAAAGCTCATCGTACATGGAGGTTACAAAATAGACCGGAAAAGATCTTCAGTTTATTATCAGTCGGGTTTACATTGCGATATTGATTCATACTAAATATTGCTCATTCGTCCCCAACGTCGTTCGTAAATACAGTTGCTGCCACGCGGATTACGACTAATAACACTCAACGCGGGGAGTTTATCTCACCGCGGACTCACTTATTTTTAACTTTTGACCACCGCGACACAGTCACCGAAAAACATGTTTTATTAAATGCATTAAAAGTTTGAAATATGTATTGCTTTCGAAATTTATTCATCGTATTTATCAGTTTTATAACGTTTTTTATTGATTTAAATGCCAAGATTTTCTAATTCCTGAAAGACCTAAACTTTCAGTGACTTTCAAGCTAATAACATTATAGACAATCAGATGCTAAATGATTCAAAGTGTTTCAAAACAATACAGTGCAAGAATGAACAATATAAAAACTCATTCTTTCCAAAGACAATTATTGATTGGAACCATCTTGGAGACAGTTTCGTTTGCATGTCATCATTGGAGAGCTTCAAATCACCTCTCGTAAAGTGCTACCAACAGCAACAGCCTCTCTTCCGATGAGTTTATGCCGTAACAGGCTCTACATTGTACAGATTCAGATCCCTGCTCTAATTTCCACCGCGTTACCCCGCGAACCTATCACAGAGAATCCCCGCAATTGCTTTCTGTTGATACTGGATTTTGCAATCGCGGTGATTTTTACGGTCACGGAGAATCCCCGCGGTATTTCGGGTGACAATCCGCGGTACGATCGCGGGGACTTGTGACCTCGATGGAAAAACGGCCGCGGGGTTACTGCGAAGAAGTCGTAATCCGCGTGGCAGCAACTGTAGCAAATAAAATTGAAAACCAGTCTGTTCTGAAACCGACAGTTGTTTCCGGCGATGTATATGTATAAACAAAATAAAAATCGACTTTAAAATTAGTTTACGAGCTGTCGTTAATTTTTGTGTCTGATTTCATTTCGATTTATTTTGGCATTTTCGTCTTGTTTTTAACATGCCCGCTTGTAAAATTTACATGCCTGACATGATTTTTACTAATTGCGGGCTTCAGGCTACCGGCTAATTTCGAAGACTGACAAACTCATATGTTGTTTTTAATTGTCTTACAATAGCGAATAATACCCTCGTTTATTTTCAAAACATGAATATTTACTAACTCTGTCGGCCATTTTAAAGATTATGTAGCAGTGGTCAAGCTAGACTCCAACAAGAGGTCAATGACCTTGAAGCTCTACTGATAGGTTTTTGATAACTAGATCAGCATTCCTGTGAAGTTTTATGAAAATCCGTCAAGTAGTTTCATAGCAGTAGTCGCTACAAGTTTTTACTAAATAACTCTATGTAAACAAAGATGGCCGCTGGCAGCCATGTTTAACGTCGAAGTTGAGCATTTGTCTATTTATAGCCTCCAAAAACCCAAAGAATGCATAATCCAATACACAAAAATAAACTTAGAACTACTCAAAACTGAAAACAATATCAAACATGTGCTTTATAATTATTATAAATACCATCCATGCCTAACAGCACCTTTTTAAGATAACACTGAAATGCCCGTTTAACAGCTTTTTTGCAATATTTTTTCTTTAGGTCTGTTTTTTTTTCATAGCATTAATAAGGTCTGAAATGTGCAATCAGAAGTCATTTCCACTCTAAAAGGTTGCCTCCTATAACTCAATTTATATAAAGCCGTTATATTATGCGTTTTTTTTTTATTTTAACGCGACAACATAATGACGTCATGTCACATGACGTCACGCCACATGCTATTCTATGTTTAACGTTATCTTACTATGACATCAAAATACCATAGCAAACAGTACTTAAACGGGACATTACCGATAGCAAACTGTCACTATAATGAAACAGTGCTAAGGCAAACCCAAGAATTACATCAATGGATAGTTTTTAAATGGCATAAAATGATATATAGGGTCCTATAGAAACCACAGCGTCCGAACGCAATGGCATCGTAGGTCCGCACTGTACTGCAAACAAGGACTTGAAACTACAATGAAAGAGACAAAAAACAACAGAAAGGGTGGTGAAGACAGGGTTACCGACTTGGAACGGTCAGTAGGCAATAAGACCTACTGGTTAGCTTGAATCGATTTCATATGCGCACAATCCTCGCTTTTATCCTGTCTTCAGCGCCCAAATAGACAATACAGTGTAAACAAAACTAAATCCCATCAATAGGAAATCTCTAACAATAAAGTCCACATCCAGAGAAACCAACTAAAGATATCATACAAAATAATAAACATCTCAGGATGTATCCAGAATCGTACTGAACAACCATAGTAGTTGCAGCTAAAGAGAAGACCCACCACAAACTTAGAAAATCCTACTAAAATTGCATATACCGACCGCAAGACACATGGGATCTCGAGATATCGCAAGTTAGATATCTCACGATAAGTTGCGATACATCTTGAGAAATTGTAAGATATATCTCAATTTATTTTGAGATATCAATGACTCAAGACACATTGAAATATCTCAAAACAACTTAAGACATCTCAAGACAGTGATCTCAAGATAAATTGAGATATACATTGAGATTTATGGGGATTAATTGAGATATCTCAATACAAATATCTTAATATAAAATGTGATATCTCAACATGGAGTATCTCAAGATAAATTAGACATATTGAGATATCTCAAGATACGATACGGTGCATCGTGGAGTATTAAAATATACTATTTTTACTGAGTTGTTCATTATCTGGGTTTCGTAGCAAAGCGTGTTTGCCTTATCGACAAATTACATTCTAACCGAAGTAGTTCTCTTCGCAAACAAACCGAAAGGTAACAAACTTTGAAAATATGTTGAAATACAGACAAAAAATACTTCATTTGACTGTTTTAGTAAACAAAGGTTGGACCCTTAAGGGGGCACTCCACAGTTTAATGTACAGGTCTTAATAATCAAACCCATGACAAGCCCTTAGCCTGAATTCTTCAGCAAAAGTAAATCACATCAGCATTGTGTCATACATTTCTTAGAAGACAATAAAATTACCCATGTTTCCATACCAAATAAAAGTGTCAAAAAGCATTTTCTGTACAACTTTAGTCCCATATCTTTAAGATTACCCCACCCCTCAAAACATGCTTAAAAAGCAATTTAAGCAATATTTCAAATGTCAATAAATAAAAAAATGAATTTTCCTAAGCATATCAGTGTCATGTCTGCACTCATAATGCTCTTCCATATCAGGAAATGCTAAGTTTTACATACCTTCTCCGGCGTTTTAAAAAGTTATTCAATGCTGATCTCCCAGTGAGTGAAAATCAGCCATTTTACCTACTTTTTGGAAGTTTTTGCTAGTTGATCATTTTTCAAATTATAGCCTCCAAAAAACCCAAAGAATGCATATTCCAATACACCAAAATAAACATAAGTACTCAAAACTGAAAACAACATCAAACTTGTGCTTCATAATTATTCTAAATACCATCCATGGACCTAAAAGATGCTTAGTTGATGTCTTTCTGATTTACACCATGGACATTCGTGCGAAATTAAGGAGTGCCCCCTCAGGACAAACGTTTGTATTTACAATCAAGCGTTCAAGATGATCAAGACTAGCTCTGATAAACAATAATCAGAGTTTGTGTCCATTTAGTTAAAATTTACGGATTACGATGTCGCAGGCATATTTGTCACAAATTGAATTGTTTTCTAGGTTTGTATGCGCAATCAGCGTGCATTAGGTTTACAAAAAAGCACAATCTCATAGAAAATGCTGTGGATCCCGCATCCTAAAATGGACAGTGCATGTTGATCGAATGCAATATTATTCTGGTCTTCGTTTAATATTTAGTGAAAAATACTAATTATTCGATAATTACATAGACACGTTATTAATGTCTATGACTAATCGTAGGATACATACATTTCCGTTGAATACTCTCGTCAGTAAAACAACCACAATTTAAACAAACTTGCGCTTTATAGCAAACACATTCCTTTATTTTATAAACCAATGCAGTTTCGATATGTTTGTGTCAGACATGAATAATAGGTTACTTATAGAGAAAGTGTTTACAATCAATACTCATGTGACTGACTACATCAGGGATCTTGCAATTAGGCGAAGTCGCTTTAAACTTCGCTCTAATTTGACTGACTTCGTTGTTTATCCATGTTGGGCGAAATTTGAGTCGTCGGCAATTAAAGCAAAACTGCGAACTTCTGTGTGTTTTATTGACGGGTAATTATTTTGTCAGCAAGTTTCATTTCAAGGTGCTTTGAATAATGATTTAATTGATTGATTTCTTTTTATATATCGGAAATGTGTCAGGTTTCTAAGACCAAGCCAAAAAAAATCCATTCACAACATCTCATTCACTGCTAAGCAGCATTACTTAAATGTATATCGAATGTTACCACACCATATTGGTTATGTCCTACTAGTGTGACCTCATTCCAAAATTGTTCGGCAATCTGATCCTAGTGATGTACTCGAGATACTGAGAATGAACTTCTTATGTCATAATGCAGAACATAATGACGTCAGTAGTTCAATCGCATCCGACTGCCGAAAATGACAGATACTTAATTTGGGAATGTTGACCGGATATCCAGACAAGATCAGACAAATGATGAGTATATTTAAATGGCACTTTGGTGACTTTTGACTTAGATATCTCCGCGGGTTGAATACAGATCGTACAGGGCACGAAAATTCGTCCGCTCGTATTGACGAGTGATTTTCGAATCTGGACGAGTGAAATCCATGAATCGGTCATCCGAGAGGACGAGTAACATTTCAGTAGGAAACAACAACAAAGAAAATAGTTCTTACATGGTTTATTAAGCGATTAAATGCAGTAAATAGTCGCAACTCTGTTTAATCAACGATAAAATGCAATTGAAGTCAACCGGATATTGGGAAATTGACGCATTTCCGCTTTAGGATATTCTCAAATGCGGGTCCCGTTCTAATTTCACGGAGCGCAAACGGAGCGCAAACGTTGCGGTTTTTGAACACTTTCACGGGGGAATCTTGAAGGGCACTAGTCAGCTTTTAGGTGACTGGGGCCAGGGCCTTCAGGAAAGGGAATTACAAAAAGTATGCTGTTTTCCTGTGTTGTAGTCTAACATTTCCTAATAATTATTAAAAAAAATAATTAAGAAGGGATTTTTTCACAGGAAAAGTGGGAAATATATACCATGCCAGAGTAACATCAGACTGTAGTGAACTATAGAATATAAATATGAATATAGTCATCTATAATACTGGTCAAAGTTTCATAATTTTCAATGATTTATATAAAGAAAAAAACAACACGTTATGATGTTTCCCTTTGTTTTATTTATATATAATAGTGTTAAAAGGTAAAAGATGGTATCAGACTACTTTGACTTATGAACTTTTACAGTCAGAGCAGGAAGAGTAAACATCCTATAAGGACGAGTAACATGTCAATGGCACTTGTCCTACAGGACGAGTATACAGTAAAATATATTTCGTCCCCGTCGTAGGAAGAGTGGTATTGTCAGATAGGAAATTTATTATTGCACGCGACAGTGTACAAGGTGTATGTATTTGATACATTTGTAAACATCTACTTCACATTAGAAAATATCACTAAAATGTCCCCTTACTGTCCTCATAAATGATTATAACAACAGTTCTATAAAGGTAATTCATAATTTCGATAGAGCATCATCCAAAAAACTGACCAATCAGTGACCAGAAATAAGAGCATACCAATACATTCTGGTAGGTGATAAACTCGGTCTTTATCCTTGATGTTCAGTTCGACCAAGTTTTTTGCTAACATTAAGGTATCTTCAGTGTGGTTCTTTTAAAACCCTGCATATTTCATGCACATTCATGCAAACTGATACATGTATCTTTCAAAATCAAAATCTTGAAACTTATCGTCTTTTTACTCTGCCAAAGATTCTTATTTTACTATAGAACCTAACGATAAAAACCGAGTAAAACACATTTTATCCAATCGTGAACGCTCGGCTAATCCCGTCATTCTTCGGGATCCCGCCTCTTGTGTATCACGGCGCTTCGGTATGTTCAAAATCTTTACATTCTGTTAGCCGGAAGGCAACGGCACAGGAAATAGTGCACTGTTGCTAAGCTGTTGCTACATAAACATTATGGCCGCTTGCCACACGTGTTGATGTATGATTTGCGTTGCATGATTGTTATTTACGATACAGATGAATGTTTTATCACTGCTTTCACGTGAATGAACTATAGATGGAGCAATCGGCTAAATGACATTGCAAAATGTTGAGGATAACTTTGAATGCAAATTCGTTTTGGCGGGAATCTGAAACGCGTCACGCTAGTATTATGTAACCAATATGGGAACCTGCGTATTACATTTGAGTCATGCTGCGAAGGAGTGTACGAGATGTTGCGAATGACATTTTATCACCTACTGATAAAATCTCAACATCTCTGTAATGGAAAATTATGAATAATCAGAGACGCAATTTCCTGTGCCACGCTTCCTCCCCACCTGAAATTAATGATTTATCTCAAATATTTGTATCTCAAATATTTTTCAATTAATATGATTGATGTAAGTCTTCATTGTTTTATTCCATTCATTTGTTGTTCAATAAACGGTTCAATTTTCTCATATTTAAAACTTCATACATTTACTTCCGTGTCAAAAGTATCTGAATGGTTCCCAGTTTCGCGTACGCTAGTAAAATCCTAAATTGACACACAAACGTTCCAGTCTTGTTTAAGAATAGACTGATATTATGATAACTTTTGCCTTCGATTTCACGGTGGTCCGATCAATGAGAAGAAGTTACTACAGTTGAATAGCGTAATAAAGGCCTACCTGTCCATCCCTTTTAGGGCAATTTTGGGACCCACACTTGCTCTTATAAATTACTGCCCACGCAGTTGCGCGAGACGTTCAGTGTATCTATTCTCCGGCGTAGGGTTACGTAGCTGGTACTGGGCAATTTACGGTACTGTGGGACGAGTACTGTCCATTCCCTTACCAAAAGTATAGGCTTCTGGCGACTATTTGCTGCAACTCTGCCGCAAACATTGCTGCAAAGCTGCGGCAGACAAGTTTGCGGCGATGTTGCGGTACACTTTTATCATGCAATTGAGGTCTGCGGCAAGGTTGCAGCGAACAAATATGCAAATGAGGTTATGGTGAGGTTCCGAAGATGTTCCCGGCAACTTTGCCGCAGACCTCATTTGCATGGTAAAAGTGTGCTGCAACTTTGCAGCATAAATATAAACATTTACCAATGGAGGTAAGGTTATAGGTCTGATGATGGTCTGGGGCGGATTCCGAAAGTTCCAGGCGACTGTTACCTAACCAGATGAAAAATGCAAAACTTGCTATTTCCGACATATAAAAATAAAACTGTTATATACTTACAATCCTCTTCAAAATATTCACTCAAATAAACTCATTAAAATTCATTGTTTTAAATTGCTACAGTTTCATTGAAAAATAGTACACTGTTGATAACACACCATTGCCTATATAGACACATGATAATGGTTATTTATGCAAAAATACCAGAGTTTCTTGAACACATGTGTTTCTAATAGAATAATCTCTGCAGGATACTGCATCATACTGCATCAGATCTGACAAAGGAAATTGCATACTACCTGGTAATAATAATTAACTGACCCAGTCAGCAATATTATCCAGCTTTTCCCCCAATCTATCATAAATTGTGTTTCTACATGACTGTACACTTGTATTATATTATTCTGATATTAAGCATTAATTATCTTTGTCATTTTTTTACTTTTAAATACATGTTATTTAAAGTATTGTGCTTAAATTTCAAAGTAGATTATATATTTGTTGAATTTGAAGATAGTTTCTATATAATAAATCACTATGACTTAAACTATTAAATTGACTTGTCATCATGGTCATGTAAATGCAGAGTAATATTGATATCATTTTGCACTTGGGACACAATTTTAATTGTTCTGGTTTTAAATGTTGGAGTTATCATGATGTTTGGTATTTAAAAATGTTCTTGCAACACAATAATACATATTTTGGCCTTTTCTGAACAAATAATTGAATTGAATTGAATGTTGTTTAACGGCTCATCAACACAGTATAGGTTATTTAGAGCCGCCCCAGAGAAAGGAGAAGGATACATAGGAATCCGGGAACCGTGCCCTACTCTTATATCAGATAGATTCCTATGGTTCTTTAACGTGCTCGGAGGATAGACCGATACACGGGACCGTCCCCATCCGATGGACAAGGCTAAGGGAAAGTGTCTTGCCCAAGAACACACCGACCAAACTCAGTGGCACCATGGAGGATTGAACCCGGGGCCTAAGGTTGATAAATTGCGTTAAAACCAAACACAACAAGAAATTCTGAGAATTGATTTCCCCCGACGAAGTGTTGTCTTCTGGGTAGAAGAATAGACAGAAAATAATACAGACGAACAAAAAAAGAACTGAGGTGTTTGGTTCTGCACGTCCTCTTTATGAGTTGAGGATATGAGCCGATTTACTTCAAAATCCCTCCATGAATAAATATTAAAAGATCGGACAGGGAAAGCAGCATTAAAGGAGGACACTCAACCACAAAACACAGAAACAAACACGCAAACAGACAAACAAGAAAGCAAATGTAACAATAAATGCAAAGGACATTACAAACACAAAAGGGCTGACAATAGGGCTACCGCCTTGGAACGGGCAGTGGCAAAATAGGCCACTGTAGGATTAAACCGGTTCTAGGGTTCACCATACCTCACACTTACCTTACTGTCATCCCATTAAAACAGGACAGTGTAAATAAAAAAAATCCCCGCCAAGATCTAATCTCTAACCAACAAGAGGCAGCATCAATAGGCACTTTAACTAAAACACAAATATGCTCGTGTAAATATAATACAAAAAAACAATAGCCTAGAAAGACACAATGAAGGTACTCAATGACTTGGCAGAAGCCAGAGCTACAAGAGAATAAACCATTAAGGGCACGACAAGAAAGATCATAGAGAAAACATCAAACGCCACCGTCTCACTGGGCTTTAGGTAGGCGTCATCATAGTGTCCACAGCCTGTCCGGTCATCGTACAATAAAAGAGGAAAGCATAGTGGCAAACTGTAAAAGGGTCCACCATTAAGCATGCAGTACGTTGCAAAATGATAGGGCCATAACCTCTTTTGATAAACTTTTTAACAAGTTTAACAAAAATAGTATGAAAGTGATCATGACCAAGAATCTTACGAAGTTTATAAATCACATCACCATAGAAGTCAGGTTGTGATAATCCTTGTCGCAGAAGAGTTCTTAAATTACTTTTATATTTGGAAAGAAGATCATGTTTACGATAATACAATTTTGCAAAGGTTTTACGAAGTTTATGGCAACGGTAACCCTCATTGAGTAGCTTTTTAGTTATACAAAGATTACGAATATTGAAGTCCTCAACTCGAGTAAAATCTCTTGAAAAACGAATAAGTTGAGACATATACACCCCATAAGAAGTTGCTCGGGGAACATCCCCATCCAAGTGGGGATAATTAACAATGTCAAAATTAAAATCATCTCTCTTGTCATAGATTTTGCTAATTATTTCACCATTTTCAATCGAGAGATCTAAATCAAAAAAAGAAGCGTTAATATCCGATATATTAGCTTTGTTAAGCTGAAGTTCTTTACGATAATTATTATTGACCATAGTTGAAAAGAAAGGGTTGTCAATGTTCAATATGTCATGTTGGAGTTATGCAGTGGACACGAAAATTGAAACGGACGGACAAACGCACGGACAACGTAAATAAGGGGGAGGGGTGGCATGGGGTCTTGATGGGTTAAGTATTTTTGTCAATTCGTTACAAAATCCCTGTTAAAATGAGCGCTATGGAGAGAGAACACAAACTACCTTATTAAAAGCACATGCAAAATAATATGGCCTGTATGACCTTGACCTTGAAGATCCAGACCCGGGCTTTTGGTTCTGCACGTAGTCTCGATGAGATGGTTGTCTGTGCCAATTTATTTCAAAATCCCTACATGCATGGAAAAGTTATGGTGCGGACACGAAATTCGTATACGCATCTAAGAAGTATATGCCTTTCATGGTGACCTTTATGACCTTGACCTTGATGTTACAGATGCGGATGTTGGATTCTGCACGTCGTCTTGATGAGTTTAGTATATGTGCCAATTTATTTCAAAATGCGTCCATGCATGGAGTTATATAACGGACTCGACAATTGTAACGGACGAACGGACAAACGGACGAACGAACAACGCCAAAACTATATCCCTCCGACTTCGTCGAGGGATAAAAAAAAAGAAAGTAAAACTTGTCTATAACTAACTAGTGTGTAACGAAACCTCAGGGTTAGACGGTCGGTACCGGAGTCATTGTTTTTATGGAATGAAGAGTAATCCGTCGTCCGTTAACATTTGCCTTGTGAACACTCTAGGGCCTTCATTTATTACTTGATCTTTATCAAACTTGCACTGATTGTTAAAGTCCGAAAACCAGCCAAATCGGATAGGTAACACCGGAGTTATGGCCCTTGTTTCTTCTGAAAAATGCTATTTTTGCCTTGTGAACACTCTAGCACCTTCATTATTTGTTGATCTTTACCAAACTTGCATAGATTGTTAATACCCATAAAAGCTTAGACAAGTAAGAAAAACAGCTAAATGTGGAGGGAAATACTAGAGTTATGGCCCTTGTTTTTTTCCCTGGAAACTGCCATTTTTTGCCTTGTGAACACTCTAGCACCTTCATTGATTATTTGATCTTTACCAAACTTACATTGATTGTTATTATTAATGAAAACTAGGACAAGTTCGAATATTAGCCAAATTGGATGAGTAACAACAGAGTTATGGCCCTCGATTTTCTGAAAACTGCCATATTATGCCTTGTGAACACTCTAGTAGCTTCGTTTATCATTTGATCTTTACCAAACTTGTACTTTGTTAATATTAATGAAAGCTTGGACATGTTTAAAAACCAGTCAAATGGGACTCGTAACAGCAGAGCTATGGGCCTTGTTTTTCTGAAAAAAATTATATTCTGCCTTTAAACATTCTAGCACCTTCATTTATTATTTTATCTTTACTAAACTTGCTAAGATTGTTAATATTAATAAAAGCTTGGACATGATTGACAACCAGCTAAATTGGGTGAGTAACACAACAGTTATTGCCCTTGTTTTTTTCTGAAAAATGCCATGTTATGCCCTGTGAACACTCTATCACCTTCATTTATTATTTGATCAATACCAAACTTGAAGAGATTGTAAAGACCAATACAATCTTGGACAACTCGAAAACCAGAAAAGTTGGGTCAGTAACACCAGAGTTATGGTCCTTTTTTTTTTTAAAAATGCCATTTTCTGCATTGTGGACACTCTAGAACCTTTATTTATTATTTGATCTATACCAAACTTGCAAAGATTGTTAATATCAATAAAAGCTCGGACATGTATGAAAACCAGCCAAATCGAATAAGTAAAACTGGAGTTATGGCCTTGTTTTCTTTTTGAAAAATGCCATTTTCTGCATTGTGAAAACTCTAACACCTTCATTTATTATTTGATCTTCACCAAACTTAGACTAATTGTTATTATCAATGAAAACTAGGACCAGTTTGAAAACTAGCCAAATTAAATGAGTAACAGCAGAGTTATGGCCCTTGATTTGATGGAAACTGTCATATTCTGCCTTGTGAACACTCTAGTACCTTCGTTTATTATTTGATGTTACCAAACTGCATGGTGTTGGACCTTTTTACGGTTCGCCACTATGCTTTCCTCTCTAATTGTAAGATGACCGGACAGGCTGTGGACCCTATGATGACGCCTACCTAAAGCCTATTGAGACGGTGGCGTTTGATGTTTATCTATGATCTTTCTTGTCTTGCCCTTAATGGTTTATTCTCTTGTTGCTCTGGCTTCTGCCAAGTCATTGTGTACCTTCATTGGGACTTTGTAGGCCATTGTTTTTTTTTGTATAATATTTACATGAGCATATTTGTGTTTTACTTATATTGCCTATTGATGCTGCCTTGTTGGGTAGAGATTAGATCATGGCGGGGATTTCTTTATTTGTACTGTCCTGTTTTAATGGGATGACAGTAGGGTAAGTGTGAGGTTTGGTGCATCCTAGAACCGGTTTGAACCCCCAGTGGACTACTTTGCAACTGACCGTTCCAAGGCGGTAACGCTATTGTCAACCCTTTTGTGTTTGTGATGTCATTTGCATTTATTATTACTTTTGCCTTCTTGTTTGTCTGTTTGCGTGTTGTTTCTGTGTTTTGTGGTTGACTTTCCTCCTTGAATGCTACTTTCCCTGTCCGATCTAGCCAAATACTTTTTACTTACTAGCCAAATGGGATTAGTAACAGCAGAGTTATGACCCTTGTTTATCTGCAAAATGTTATATTCTGCCATATGAACACCCTGTCATCTTCATTTATTATTTAATCTTTACCAAACTTACATAGATTTTTAATATTAATGAAAGCTCAGACACGTTTGAAAACCAGCCAAATCGTATTAGTAACACCGGAGTTACGGTCATTGATTTAGATATACATGTTTTATTTTGCCCCATTAAGACGATAGTGCTTTCATTTGGCCAGATTTTAATGAAACTTTGCAGAGATGATCAGTACCAAATCTAGTTATGTATTTCGTCACCGTGTTCCAGTTGAATTATTTTTGGCAGAAGTATGGCCCTTTAAAAGTTTCTATACACACTCTTTTGTCCGGACTTTTTTCCTGAACCCCTGGCCAGATTTCAGCGAAACTTTGCAGGGATGATAAGTACTAGGCCTAGTGGTGCATATCATCACTATGTTGCGCTTGAATGATTTTTGGTTGAGTTATGGCCCTTTAAAGGTTTTACTACACAAACTTTATCTGGACTATTTCTCTTGAACCCTTGGCTGGATTTCAATGCAGGGATGATCAGTACCAAAGAAATATAAAAAGATCGGACAGGGAAAGTAGCATTCAAGGAGGACAGTCAACCACAAAACACAGAAGCCTAGTTATGCATGTTATCAATGTATTTCGGTTGAAAGATGTTTGGCTGAGCTATGGCCCTTTAAAGGTTTTAATACACAAATTGTGTACAGACTACGTTCTACTGAACACCTGACTTTATTCAGACTAGTCTCTTCTGAACTCCTGACCTAATATGAACGAATTTTGGCAGGGATGGCGAGTACCAAGCCTAGTTGCGCCTATCTTCGCTGTGTTCTGGTTGAATGAGTTATGGCCTAATATACACAAACTTTATACAGACAATTTTCCTCTACCCGTGGCTGGATTTCAGTGAAACTTGGCAGGAATGATCAGAACCAGGCCTAGCTGCGCGCATGTTGTTGTCGTCTTCCCCATCAACGATTCCATATAGCTCGGTTTAGCGTGAATGGTCAAGATAATGCAAAACGGATGACTCCAGTACCGACATGTCCCTGGGATGTAGCAAACCGCGAAAAGTTCCTTCATTGGACCATTCATATATAAACTGAATGTTACCTAAAAGTTGTAAAACAGATTAAATTTGCTAGGAGTCGATCTTTTACACGGGTCATATTTCTACATATGAGTGGTTGTAATATTACTGGCTTTCTCGAAAGAGTCATTCTACGACAGAACAAATTATGACCGGGGGTGTCATTCTATTACATAGAATTTAGACCGGTGGTCATTTTACTACATAGCAAAATGACCGGGAGGCCATTATTGTATGGGGTCGATTCTTTTCCTTACACCGGTTCTAAAGTGTAGTACTCACTTCTTTACCATATAACAATGCCAAATCTCTTAATCATTTCAAAACATTGTATTTACAGTGGATTAACCAAAAAAAAGGTTATAAGTCCAACAGGAAGAGTAGCATACACAGAATACAGTCACTCCAACAAGTATTACAACGCAAAGGTGATTCAAAAAGTACACCACACATTTAGTAAAAAAGCACATCACAAACATATCAGGGTTGACAACAGGTGTACCGCCTATGAACGGTCAGTGGCAAAAGGGATCACCGGGGAGAAAAACCGGTTTAATGGTGCACCAAACCTCACTCTTACCCTGTCATCATCCTCAACAACAGGACAATGTAAATAAAAAATAATCCGCGCCGAGTTAACCCTAACATTGAGAAAGCGTATATAAGTGTTACAAGAAAAAACACAGGAATGTTCATAAATAATATATAAAAAAATAAATTAAAAGTAAGAAGCTAATTTTATATGAAGTCGATGGATGACCTGTCTGAAATCAGGGAATCAAGACACGACAACACGGAGTGAAGGACATTCATCAAACGGACATTCATTAAAGGATTTAGGAACACGTTGTCATAGCGTCCACCGCCAGTCCGGTAGTTGCACAATCAAAGAGGAAAGCATAATTGCAAACTGTAGAAGGGTTTACAACTAAGCTTGTAGTGCGCCACAGAATACTTCGGTCGTAACCTCTGTTTATATTTTTTTTATAATTTTAACAAATAACTCATGAAAATTATCACGACCGATAATCGTCCTAAGTTTGTAAATCACATCTCCATAAAAGACGGTTTGTGATAAACCTTGTCGCAGAAGTGTTTTAAGAATGCTATTATATCTGTCTAGCAGATCAGTGTTACGATAATAAAACTTAGAAAAAGTTTTACATAACTTATGGATAGTGTTGAACGAAGGCGGACTCCACATGACCTGGCGGGGTTTTGTCTTTTCGCACGGCATTTTGACTATTCGTCGTCTTTTCGCTTGGCGTTATTTCGCCCGAGATTTTTTCGTTATTTCGCTTGGCGTCTTTTCGCCTGGCGTTATTTCGTTATTTCGCCCGGCGTTTTTTCGTCTTTTCGTTATTTCGCTCGGCGTTTTTTCGTCTTTTACGTATTTCGCCTGGCGTCTTTTCGCCCGGCGTTATTTCGCTCGGCGTTATTTCGCGGCAAAATAACGAAAAGACGAGATGGCACATATCAGCCACCATAGTTATGTGCCCTTGAATTATTGAAACATGTCATTTTTAGCCTTGTGAACACTCTAGCGCCTTTTTTTTGGTATTCATTTTTCAATGAAATCTCAGACGAGTTTGAAAACAGCTAGATCGAACCAGTAACACCGGAGTTATGGCCCTTTTCAATATTTGGTAATTGACACTATAAATCCCAGGGATCGTGGGTTCAGATCTCACAGGAGGCATACGAAACTTTGCTTCATGAGTTCACTTTTACTTTTTTTTTATTTATTTCTTTATTTCTTTTTTTCTTTCTTTTTTATTGATGTTTTTTAAAAAAAAAAAAAATTCTGGTTCTTTTTTAATAAAGGTTAAATATTTTACCAAGTTTGTTCAAATGGTGGCACCAGGGGTCACAGTTTTACAAAGACTTACATATTATTTACTATTTAACATATGATATGAAGAAAATATTTTATAACGCTTACATTATGTCATCGTCTGACTATTGTTGCACTATTTGGGGAAAGGGAGTTAATTCGAAAGCTGAAATCATGAAAATAGCAAAAAATCAAAATAAGGGCAGCACGAATAATACTCAATAAAGACTTAAATACTAGTTCAAAGTTAATGTTTAAATAATTGGGTTGGTTATCATTCGAAAACCAATGTCTATATCATATAGGAATATTAGTTTTTAAATGTAAAAATGAACTAGTACCAAAGTACCAACATTTTTAAATGTAAAAATGAACTAGTACAAAATTACCAAAATACTTGTCAGATCTAATTTGCTTCTCTCACAATGAAAATTATATGTTGCGTTCCATTAAGCGAAACGATCTTGTTCCACTAAAACATCGAACAAACTCTTTTGAAGATTCTTTCAGCTATTACAGTACAATAGTATGGAATACAATTCCTTTACATATACGTAACATCAATAGCTTTAATTCGTATAAATACAATTTAAAACAATTTCTTTTCCAAAAACACGAAATTAAACTAGCTGATATTACTATACAATTATGTCGCTGTGGTGGGTTGTTTTTTGTTGTTTTTTCATGAGTGAAACTGGCACTGTATGCATGTAATTGCTTAAATATCCGTCATATATGACACTATAGATATCTTGATTATGAATTAAAAAGGCTCTACCTATATCTTTTTGTCCAACAATTTATATAAACTTTGATTAATCATAAAGAGGACTATGACACATGTAAATGGCAATAATTTCACCCCATGTAATATGCGTTTTGCTGGGAAAAAACAGGATTGAAAAGATCGGATTTTTGAAATTGTATTCGTAATTGTTTTAGACAAGCCGATTGCGGAGATTTTCCGATCTTATTCGTTTACAATCGGATCAATCGGAACTCTTCGAATCCCGAGTGACGGAATCCGACGAGGCATATCCGATTGCGATTGCAATCGGATTGCGATTGCAATCGGATCTGCCTGGTCGGATTGGCGAATAGTTCCGATCGATTCGTTTACTATCGAAACTGGCCCGAATAGTTTGTTTTCGTTCAACTGAATCGCAATGCGTATGTCCGAGAAAATCGTAAAAACACGTAGTTCTCCGGCAGGAATAAACGGCAGGGCAGCATTTCATTCAAGATATTGTTTTGATCATAATTAATAAATTGCAGAAGAGGAATACGAACCATGTTTCTTCTTATAATACTCATAAAATAGCTTTGTATACATATAAATGCAGTAATATTGAGTATTTAATATTTTACATGAAAAATCGCGTAGATATAGGTAGTGCCTCTTTAAGAATATTATGATTGTATGTAAACCTGAGTGTTTGTCGGATATGAAGTATTGTTGTGTATATGGATGTTTGCGTGTGTGCGCATGAGTATGCATGCTTTTATATGTATTTATAACTGTTATAGCATTGTTGTTCGAAGGCCACATTGAAAATAAGTGTTTGTATTTTATATGCTTAACTTAATGTGTTTTAACTTTTAACCTTCGTTAAATAAAGAAATTATTATTATTATTATTATTATTATTATTATTATTATTATAGGGAAAAAGTTTTTCCCTGAAACTATAAGAGCAAACGGTTTAATATTTTGTTTTTACCTTCAGCTTATTGTCTTCTACCAAGTTTTTTCAAATGGTGACACTTGAGTCAAATTTGGCCCTGCCCCAGCGGTCACAGTTTTACATAGACTGATATAGGGAAACATTTAAAATATGTTCTTCTCTAAAACTACTAGAGATAAAGGTTTAATATGTTGAAGTTATTATCAGCTTATCTTTCTCTACAAAGTTTGTTCAAATGGTGACCCTGGGGTGTAATTTGGTCTCGCCTCAGGCAGGGGTCACAGTTTTATATAGACTTATATATAGGGATTTCTTTTTAATTCTTCTTCTCTGAAACTAGAAGAGTCAAATGTTTAATATTTTGAGTTTACACGCAGCTTAAGGTCCTCTACTACGTTTGTTTGAATGGTGACCCTGGAATCAAATTTGGCCTCACCCCAGGGGAGTCACATGTTTTACATAGAGTTACATAGGGAAGAACTTTAAAAGAATTCTTCTTCTCTGAAATTACAACAGCCAGAGGTTTAATATTTTGGATTAACCATCAGCTTATGGTCCTCTACCAACTTTGATCAAACGATGACCCTAGGGTCAATTTTGGCCCCGCCCCTGGGTCACATGTCAAACATGGATTGAGTTTTTATATTAACAAAAGTTAAATGTTTTAAAGCTAGCCAAACTTGAGCCAAATACATCCATCCCCTATATCTGTTAATTGAAGACATTTGTAAAAAACTAGTTTGATACTGCCATATCTGACACACAATTCTTCTATCAACCCACCCCACCCCACTCCACCCCACCCCACCCCACCATGGACACCATATAACCAGTAGAGCGATACAGGCCCTCTTGGGCCTCTTGTAATATCATAAAATATCGATGTCTGTTAATATTGTAGTATCATAGTTGTACCTCACTGGCAGATTCCATTATTTCGTTAATTGACAATACAAATTTACACTCAAGATTTTCATCAAGCCAATCACTCAGAAAAGCAATATAGCATTTAATGCCCATACACATCTCCATAACCGCAACATATTTCAACCATCAACAGGTCAATAACGGCCATACAACTTTCAAACTCACATTATACAAACTTACATGTGCATGACAACACTATGTTTAAACTGTAAGTAGGTAAATATAAATAACATTGACCTGCCTTTGTGCTCAACATGTTTAGTTGATTTCTCGCAGAACAACATCCATACAGCCGTCAGACTCCATACACACTAACATATACGTGGCAGCAGTATGTTCCTCTTAAAATAAATTCAATGATAATAACTTTGAGATAGTTTTACACTGTATATTCTAGTTTAATATATTATTCACCTTATCACAATCTCGAAGTTTCAAGAGGACTAAAGTTTAAAACTGTACGTGGTTGTGTTTCATCACAAGAAACTTTAATTGTAATATTCCATGCTAATACCAATCTTCAAGTAAAATTGAAGAGTTTAGTAAATATGTTTCTGAAAAGAAAACGTGTTATGATTTTGCTGTAGACATATCTATATTTAATAAATATAATGACCTTCCACTTTTGGTCAGGGACCATTTTTACACCATAGACTAACTCATCTAGTTCATGCCAAATACCTGATGAATTAATATACGGAATATGAATGTTATAAGTTAAATGAGTTTTTTCTCTTTATTAAATATAGTCCATCGTGGTTTTGGTCATTTCGACCACAAGGATTTTATTTTAAACCTATAGCGCCATGGCAATATAATGATGCATCAATGCATTTAGCGATAGTTAAATAGTTTTGTTTAAGAGGAGTCTAACATGGCCCATCGCGCGTATCGTAATCTTAATAGCACGTTAAAGAACCATAGGATCCATTCGAAATAGTAAGTAAGATTAGGGAAGAGTAAAGAAGGTCCCCGGATTCTTATGTTTCCTTTCCCTTTCTCTTGGATGGTATGCATAACCAATTCAATTCCGATTCTCAGAAGAAGTTTCCCTATGAATTATAATACCACATACTGTAATCACCTTGCAGTAGGTATAGGGACTTAAATTATACAATAGAAACTGATTTGAAATGAATGTTTCTTAAAATAATATGTTTTAACGTTTTCCTATGGCATTGAAATAAAACAGTAAAGTTTATTTTTTAAAATTGATTTTTATGCGTTATTTGTAGTTGATGAAACTCCTTGGTGTATACAAAGACAACTTGAACGAACTGTTTAACTTAAACGAAGGCGAAACATTGCTTCACGTTGCGGCTAGACACGGATTCGAAACGCTTGCTAAAGCGTTACTTAAAGTCGACGTATTCACGAAATGTACAACAGAATACGTACCACCACTTGCATTAGCGATGGATAATGAACACAGTGCGGTTGCTGTGCTTATTGCAAACTACATGAAAACAGATGAGTAAGTTTTAAAACCTTTACAACGTTTATTAAAAGAACATGTTGGTAACAGTCGACTGCCATTTGTGTTTTAATAAAGTATTTTATTAAATGTTTTTCTTTATAAATATTATAGTAGGCAAACAATTGAATGTATAATTTTCTAATCTTGGATACCATATTTATTATACTAGTCTTCGAATTACGCTGTTGTATTATGATTTTGACAACGTTTAGATGATTACGGCAACAATACTCGTAATGTTACTGATCCCTGCCAGCTGAAGCACCAACGTGGAATTATAGGAATGGCCTCCGGCCATCCGTTAATACGTACGTTCGGACGTCCGTCCCTCCGTCAGTCCATCAGTCCATCTGTCTGTCTGACGTTTTCCGTACATTTGTGGCCCCAATGTGTATAGTATAATTTTAAAACCAGGTATCAATCTTAGTTTAGGAATGAAACACTTTTTTAAAGCTCGACTTTGAGATCCAACGTATTCTTTTCAAAATATGCATTCCTGTATATGCTTAACCTCGCTTAAGTTTAGTTTTGAGATCCACGCTCCAATATCCACTTGTCAAAACAAACTTCGATTCTGATATCGATGCTTCAATCCAAGATGGCCGTCACATGACATTTTCAGAAAAGTGCTGTTTTAAAATCTTTCAATTTTCCCCGATATCGAATTAAGGAATAAAAAACAAGAAATGAATAGATTCCAAAGTAAAAGAAATAATAATACGATTAAAAGCACAAATTGTAGAGCAAAGTGACACAAATACGAACTACTTTTCAAATTTAGAAAAAAAGAAGGCAGAGAGAAAATCAGCATCAAAATTATTCGTAAATAATAAGTTAAATATGAACAAAAGGGAAATAAGAACTGCACAATCATATTTGTATTGTAACCTTTACAATAAAAAAAGAAACAACATCCTATAAGTACGACTTTTATAATAAATCAATGAATACTCTAAATGAAACAGATAAGATTAAATGTAATGGGCTACTAACCGAATATGAATTTGTTATAGCTCTTAAACAAATGAGTAATAATAAAAGTCCAGGATCTGATGGCATCACTACAGAATATTATTTTAAAGCAAAGAAAACCACTGCAAATTGATTAAAAATAAATATTCAGATGTGAAATGTATACAATTTAGTATTATTTTTCATTAGCAGTGATTTTTTTGGCTTTACAAGACATTTTATCAATATGCCATATATGGCAAAAAGGCGCGATGACGTCATCATTCAAAGATGGCCGCCTCCATTTATGTTTCTTTGCAAATTTTCAATAGGACATACCCAGCTAGCAAAGCATAAGGGACCCATATGGGTCCAATGTTGTTTTCCATACGGGCCCCATTTGGGCTGCCCACATGGGTCCCATACCGAAAGTGCAACCGGGATTAACCTGGGTCCCATATGGGCAGCCAATGTGGGTCCAACATGGGACCCATATGGGTCCCAGCTAGCAAAGCATAAGGGACCCATATGGGTCCAATGTTGTTTTCCATACGGGCCCCATTTGGGCTGCCCACATGGGTCCCATACCGAAAGTGCAACCGGGATTAACCTGGGTCCCATATGGGCAGCCAATGTGGGTCCAACATGGGACCCATATGGGTCCCAGCTAGCAAAGCATAAGGGACCCATATGGGTCCAATGTTGTTTTCCATACGGGCCCCATTTGGGCTGCCCACATGGGTCCCATACCGAAAGTGCAACCGGGATTAACCTGGGTCCCATATGGGCAGCCAATGTGGGTCCAACATGGGACCCATATGGGTCCCAGCTAGCAAAGCATAAGGGACCCATATGGGTCCAATGTTGTTTTCCATACGGGCCCCATTTGGGCTGCCCACATGGGTCCCATACCGAAAGTGCAACCGGGATTAACCTGGGTCCCATATGGGCAGCCAATGTGGGTCCAACATGGGACCCATATGGGTCCCAGCTAGCAAAGCATAAGGGACCCATATGGGTCCAATGTTGTTTTCCATACGGGCCCCATTTGGGCTGCCCACATGGGTCCCATACCGAAAGTGCAACCGGGATTAACCTGGGTCCCATATGGGCAGCCAATGTGGGTCCAACATGGGACCCATATGGGTCCCAGCTAGCAAAGCATAAGGGACCCATATGGGTCCAATGTTGTTTTCCATACGGGCCCCATTTGGGCTGCCCACATGGGTCCCATACCGAAAGTGCAACCGGGATTAACCTGGGTCCCATATGGGCAGCCAATGTGGGTCCAACATGGGACCCATATGGGTCCCAGCTAGCAAAGCATAAGGGACCCATATGGGTCCAATGTTGTTTTCCATATGGGCCCCATTTGGGCTGCCCACATGGGTCCCATACCAAAAGTGCAACCGGGATTAACCTGGGTCCCATGTGGGCAGCCAATGTGGGTCCAACATGGGACCCATATAGGTCCCAGCTAGCAAAGCATAAGGGACCCATATGGGTCCAATGTTGTTTTCCATACAGGCCCCATTTGGGCTGCCCACATGGGCCCCATACCAAAAGTGCAACCGGGTTTAACCTGGGTCCAATGTTGATTTCCGTACGGGCCCCATATCAAAAGTGCAACAGAGTTGAACCTGGGTCCCATGTGGGTCAAGCATGGGCTCTATGGGACCCATATGGGTCCAATGTGGATTTCCATACTGGCTCTATATGGGCTGCCCACATATCAAATGTGCAACCGGGTTAAAGTTAACCTGGGTCCCATGTAGGGCCAACATGAGCTCAATATGCGACATATATGGGCAAATGCTAATTGGTTCCATATATCTGATCTACCTTTCCTATACATTCACATCATGGTTCCTAATTAATGCCTTCAACCACGTGGGTAGCCCATGTGGGTTCAATATGGGCTCAATGTGGGACTGATATGGACAAATAGGTAAATGATCTCATGTATTTGATCTTCCTTTTTGATGCATTCACATGCAAGTCCTGGCAATTTGCATAAGTTTCATGCTACCAATTTCTTAAGCTAGTTACATTTACATTTTTTCTTGCACAGATCGATCTAATTCTTGTATTAATAAATAAATACACTTTCAATAAAATTATTTTATTAACAAATTCAATATATTAATATTATGCAACTGGAAAATTAGCAAAACAAATTCAACATCAGTAACAGCAATTAGATGAATATTTTAAAAATGGTCATCATTATGTAAAGTCAAAACTGTCATATACCCATATTACTTAATACTAGATGGAATTGAATTGGGGTTTTAAGGCGCACCAACAAATGAAAGGTTATATGGCGCCTAACAGGAATGAACATGCCAGGCTTATCCTCCATGTACATCGAGATAAAATATGGAGCTAAAACCTTCTCACCCTGAAATGCAGAGTTGCTGCAAATTCTATTGTAGACACTGCTCTAGTGATATGAATTGAATTGAATTGGGGTTTTAAGGCGCACCAACTCATGAGAAGGTTATATGGCGCCTAACAGGCATGAACATGCCAGGCTCATCTTCAATGTACATAGAGATAAAATATGGAAAATGGGCCTAGAACCTTCTCACCCTGAACTGCAGAGTTGCTGCAAATTCTATCGTAGAAACTCCATTTACGCTGGAGCCACGTTATTGTTTTTCTGCCGCTGCTCTTTTGATGCGAGCGAGATAGCACCTGAAAAAATGCAGGGATCATGATGAAGACCTTTAATGAACATGAACAAAAAATGATAAAAATGAACATGAATTTGGGGGGATTCTACCCCTCTGCCTACCCCTCCAAAGGGATCTGCAGTGGCCCTATTCTTTGCCCCGTGACCAAACGGGGGCACCCGGGGCTCTAGTGATATGAGCGAGATGAGCGAGATGACCTTTAATGAGCATGAACAAAAAATGATAAAATGAACATGAATGAATGGTGTTCTGCGGAACACGTGTCGCCCATCAGGGATTTGTCAATAAACAAGGTGTTATAGAACCAGATGAATGACTTTTACAAATCAGTGTGACCTTGACCTTTATATTTCAGGATTTTGATTTTGTCTTAATGTGTATATATTAAAAGTTTGATGAATAAATATTGATAAACAACAAAGTTATAGTCAATGTGGTTTTTACAAAAAAAATAATATTTAACTATATATATTGACCTTCAATGTTACCTTGATCTTTATATTTTGTATGGTCAAAAGCGATGTGGTCATTGTGAGTGTATATTAAAAGTTAGATGATTATGGAGAAATGACAAAGTTATAGGCAAAGTTAAGTTTTCATATTAACCCATATAATGACCTTCAGTGTGACCTTGACCTTTCACATTTTAGTATGGTCATGTTGCTGTGGTCATGACGAGTACATATTGGAAGTTTGATGAAGAAATGAAAAAATTATAGGCAACATTAAGTTTTCGTATTAACTCATATAATGACCTTCAGGGTGACCATGACCTTTTACATTTTAGTATGGTCATGTTGATGTGGTCATGATGAGTATATATTGAAAGTTTGATGAAGAAATATGGAGAAATGACAAAGTTAGTTATAGCCAACATTAAGTTTTCGTGAAGGACTAACAGACTGTTAATGACCTTCAGTGTGACCTTGACCTTTTACATTTTTGTATGGTCATGATGAGTATATATTGAAAGTTTGATGAAGAAATATGGAGAAATGACAAAGTTATAGCCAACGTTAAGTTTTCGTGACAGACGTACTGACGGGCGACAAAGTAATCCCTATGTATCGCATTTTCTTCGAAAAGGCTACACAAAAAGTGAATAAAACTGAGAAATGAATAAAATACTGAAAGGAGTCATTAAGCACCAAAACTGAAGCATATATACATGCACATTTAAATACAAGAACTGTTCAACAGCGCAGCTCGACTATTCGATTTTTCAGAGAATAATACATTATATAGCTAGTATATACTATCAGAAAACAAGGCTAAAACAATGTGGGGTGGGGTTGGGAGCGCAACATAGCTATGTGTAAGAATTGACCAAAACTACACAGAAATATGTAAAGATTTTTTTTTTAAAAATCGAGTTTTGAGTGGGGTGGAGGATGGGGGTGGGGAAGAGGCGGGGTTGGGTGGTGTGCGGAGTGGGGGTGATGAAGGCAACATATACGTGTAAGAAGTTATGCAAGAATTCACCAAAACAACACAAAAATACGGTAAAACAAGAAGTCGCTACAAACAAGAAGTCGCTACAAACTTGTTTTTTAAAAACCTATTTTTAGATCTGGCGGCCATCTTGGATTTCACATCAACAAGAATTTTTGCTAGGATCAACTAGACTTCATGGGCAACATTTCTGTAAAGTTTCATGAAAATCCATTCAGTAGTTTCAGAGGAGAAGTCGCTACAAAAAAAAGTTTACGGACAGACGGACGACGGACGCCGCACCACGGCATAAGCTCTGCTGATCTCTGATCAGTAGAGCTAAAAATCGAGTTTCGAATGGCGGGGTGTGGGGGAGGTTGGAGAGGCAGGGAGTGGGGTGTAGGGAGCAACATATATGTGTAAGAATAGACTAACACAACACAGAAATATGGTAAAACAAAATAAAAATATTTCGAGTGGGGTGGGAGTGGGAGGAGGGGGTAGGGGCGAGATAGTTATGTGTAAGAATTGCCAAAAACAGTACAGAAATATGTAAAAAAATAAATTTAAACAAGAGGTCAATGACCTTGAAGCTCTCCTGATTGATTTTGATTTCAGGAAGAAGTCGCTACAGACTTGTTTTTTGAAAAATTATTTTTAGCCGTGGCGGCCATCTTGAATTTCCGGCCGACCTGAAATTTTGCCAGGATCAATTAGACATCAAGAGCAACACTCCTGTGAAGTTTCATGAAAATCCGTCAAGTAGTTTCACAGGAATAGTCGCTACAAGTTTTCATTATATAACTCTATGAAAACAAAGATGGCCGCTGACAGCCATGTTTAACGTCGAATCAAAATAATGTTCGACTCTGATAACCATCATGTCATGCTGATCATTTTACAAAAAGTCCCATATCAATATCACTTATAGTTTTCAAGACGTAATCGCTACAAACTTCTTTTTTAAAAATCTATTTTTAGCCGTGGTGGCCATCTTGAATTTCCGGCCGACCTGAAATTTTGCTAGGATCAATAAGACATCAAGAGCAACACTCCTGTGAAGTTTCATGAAAATCCGTCAAGTAGTTTTCAAAGGAGTAGTCGCTACAAGTTTTTACTATATAACTTTATGTAAACAAAGATGGCCTATGGCAGCCATGTTTAACGTTGAATCAAAACAATTTTTGACAAGGACCAACATCATGTCATGCTGATCATTTTAGAAAAAGTCCCATATCAATATCACTTATAGTTTTCAAGAAGTAGTCGCTACAAACTTGTATTTTGAAAATGTATTTTTAGCCGTGGCGGCCATCTTGAATTTCCGGCCGACCTGAAATTTTGCTAGGATCAATTAGACATCAAGAGCAACATTCCTGTGAAGTTTCATAAAAATCCGTCAAGTAGTTTCAGAGGAGTAGTCGCTACAAGTTTTCCTTATATAACTGTATGTAAACAAAGATGGCCTATGGCAGCCATGTTTAACGTTGAATCAAAACGATTTTCGACAAGGACCAACATCATGTCATGCTGATCATTTTAGAAAAAGTCCCATATCAATATCACTTATAGTTTTCATGAAGAAGTCGCTACAAACTTGTTTTTTAAAAACCTATTTTTAGATCTGGCGGCCATCTTGGATTTCACATCAACATGAATTTTTGCTAGGATCAACTAGACTTCATGGGCAACATTTGTGTAAAGTTTCATGAAAATCCATTCAGTAGTTTCAGAGGAGAAGTCGCTACAAAAAAAAAATTACAGACAGACGGACGACGGACGCCGCACCACGGCATAAGCTCTGCTGATCTCTGATCAGTAGAGCTAAAAATCGAGTTTCGAATGGCGGGGTGTGGGGGAGGTTGGAGAGGCAGGGAGTGGGGTGTAGGGAGCAACATATATGTGTAAGAATCGACTAACACAACACAGAAATAATTAAAAAAAAAAAAGGGTGTGTGTAAGATGCAAAATGCTATAAGAAATCCCAAACCAAAATTATAGATATATACATGCTTACATGCAAACCTAGATCTACATTTATTGCACATTTCATGGGCCATCACAATTTGGGTTCCAGGAACCAAAATTGCTAATGCAGTCTTTAAGATAATGCTATAAGGAAGCCCATGGCCAAATTTGGTTGTGCTAGGATAAGAAATGTAAGAGATATAGACTTGTAAACACAGCTTACACGCAAACCTTGATGTGGGACACCGACGCCGGGGTGATTACATAAGCTCTCTTATTCATTTAACAAAAATAATACTGTATTGAACAATAATATTCTGCAACTGCAACTGGAAAACAAACCAGGAAAAAAACAAAACGGATTGTCAACATAAGTAACAGATTGTCAACATCAGTAGCAGCAATTATATGACTATTTTAACAAGAGGTCAATGACCTTGAAGCTCTACTGATTGATTTTGATTTCAGGAAGTAGTCGCTACAGACTTGTTTTTTGAAAATTATTTTTAGCCGTGGCGGCCATCTTGAATTTCCGGCCGACCTAAATTTTGCTAGGATCAATTAGACATCAAGAGCAACATTCCTGTGAAGTTTCATGAAAATCCGTCAAGTAGTTTCACAGGAATAGTCGCTACAAGTTTTCATTATATAACTCTATGTTAACAAAGATGGCCGCTGACAGCCATGTTTAACGTCGAATCAAAATAATGTTTGACTGATAACCATCATGTCATGCTGATCATTTTACAAAAAGTCCCATATCAATATCACTTATAGTTTTCAAGACGTAGTCGCTACAAACTTCTTTTTTAAAAAATCTAATTTTAGCTGTGGCGGCCATCTTGAATTTCTGGTCGATCTGAAATTTTGCTAGGATCAATTAGACATTAAGAGCAACATTCCTGTAAAGTTTCATGAAAATCTGCGAAGTAGTTTCAAAGGATTAGTCGCTACAAGTTTTTACTATATAACTCTATGTAAACAAAGATGGCCGCTGGCAGCCATGTTAAACGTCGAATCAAAACAATTTTCGACAAGGACCAACATCATGTCATGCTGATCATTTTAGAAAAAGTCCCATATCAATATCACTTATAGTTTTCATGAAGAAGTCGCTACAAACTTGTTTTTTAAAAACCTATTTTTAGATCTGGCGGCCATCTTGGATTTCACATCAACATGAATTTTTGCTAGGATCAACTAGACTTCATGGGCAACATTTGTGTAAAGTTTCATGAAAATCCATTCAGTAGTTTCAGAGGAGAAGTCGCTACAAAATTTTTTTACAGACAGACGGACGACGGAACGCCGCACCACGGCAAAAGCTCTGCTGATCTCTGATCAGTAGGCTAAAAATGTTCATCATTATGTCGAGTCAAAACTGTAAACATAAATACATATATATATTACAATAATAAAATACTAAATTAAGCAGGGCTCGCGCTGTGATGCGACTCG